>JARJLU010012338.1:0-37725 GCA_030272975.1 Sparidentex hasta | reverse complement strand
TATATTATTCATATATTTCATAATGTGAGATTGTTTTTGTTCAATTGTTGATTGATTGTTTTATGAATAAAATATATTCAAAACAAATCGCCCCAAAAAGAGTACATTTTAGCAAAATCACTAGTTGTGCTGGCACGAAAGAGGCTAGGAGAAACACTGAGGAGAGCACTGTGTGAGCTCTGTTTAAAAACCAAAGTAGCAAACAGACTGTTATTTGTTCAGGGTAATAGTTTCTCCAAGCTCCCTCAAACAATACACAGCATAAAATCAGCAGCAGTACAGATGAAGTTCCCTACGGTTGCCTTTGCTTGAAATATAGATGTAGAGGAGAGATAAGTATACATTTTGGACAAACTTTGGCTACTTTTTTGATGATCTATTGTCCACTGATGTCTAAAACTGAATCGATGATGTTTTTTTAAATTAAGATTTTTTCTGGCTTCAACGGTCCTATGAAACACTGACAGCTCATTAAGTCTGTAGTTGTTTTTCCTCTTTGCTTAAGTTCCCAAAAAGCTATAGAAAATAATTTAAAAAATATTGAACAAAATCAATTATGAAAAAAAGGACATTTTCGTTGTAGTTATTCATTGGAATATGGATTATAAATAGACACAACTGGAGAAGACCACTAACAGTGTGACCCAACATTAGGAATCTGCTTTGTTGAGGTTGCTATGTTAAATTTTACTGCGCAATAAACATAATCTACCATGTATTTAGCACAAGTAAATGAGGTTGAGTGGAGTTGCAGGATATAAAAACAAGCCCCTAAAAACACACCATTTGAAATTAGTAGAAAAAACCTTTACAACAACAACTACAGGTAAAACACAGTAATGACAATTAAATTGATATCAAAAAAGGGTTTCAATTAGCAAGCTAGCTTTCACTCATATTTGTTTGTTTGTTTACTTTACATACACACTATTGTATGTGGATTTCAACTCAATTTTTTTCCTCGCCATCCATGCCATTCACCCAGCCCCGAGTCTCTTTCTTCAGTAGCTTAATTCTCAAAATAATAAATGTAGCTCTCTCTTTCACCTTTCCTTACAGGTCATCCTGATCCTCACCAAGTATTACCATGCTGACTCCACCAAGGTACTGGAAAGCTCGCTGTGGAGGTAAGCCAAACATGTACACCGTGTTAGCTCTTGCTGGATGTCTTTATGTCATGTCTGGCCTTTCATCAGCAAGCAGCTTCCCTTTTACGGTGAGGGCAGTGTCGTCTCTGCTATCTCTCTGCTGTGTTTTCTCAAGGAGACATGAGTGATACAGAACGCTAGGGAAAACAAAAACATCAGCAGGCAGCGATGATATAAAGTGGGGGACCGGAGAGTGGCGCTGCGAGGCCAGAGCGGGCATCTGTTTGGGCAGATAGCATATCATCATGGAACAGGGCAGGACGGCAGTCACCGGCAATGCCAGGGAAAAGGGTCAAGTCTGGCTGGCATAGACTTTTCTATTTTGCAAAGCTGCTTCTCGCCAAAAATGATACACACTGTTCTTGCTTTTGAGTGCTATGCATCCATTCTGCTCAACTTCACAAGAAGTGTAACCTGTGCCCGCACTCTTATGGACTATTAATTTGCTCTTGATTCTACATCCACTCCCTACCAGCTCATGGAGTGCTATTCTGTTGCTGAGCATGTCCCTCTCATAGATAAGGGTGTTGAGGGTACTTAATTATATTCACATTTCCTAATGAAAACTTATATGACAAGACAGGGCTCATAACACTGGCTAAAATTAGCTGCCTAGAGGGCATTTGCACTGAGCAAAACTTGTCTGATGGTGGTCGTTAATTCATGCCATTCACTTCACTTAGGGCTCCATGACTTCAAAGAATCAGCCTCTCGTTAGCTCTGACTGCATGTCTCTCTGGAGGACAGATATGAATAACGTACATATTTTTCTCCTTCCTTTGTTGATGTTTTAATTGTTGCAGTGTATGAATAATGCAGCTGATTCACCACTGGACAGGTACTTGAGAAAGAAAACACATGGCAAGTGCTCAAATTTAATCTGAATTGTACCTAATTGGCAGAGACAGAAAAAGCTGGCCAGCTGCCTGTTGGCATCATTGTCTAAAAAGCAGAAATTTCCATGAAATTAGCATGTTTCCGAATGAACCCATATGGCTCTCTGACCACATCTTTGTAGGTATTATGTGTGGGGTGTGCCTCAGCTCCTTGTAGCTGTCAGCTTGGCGAGGTGTGCGGACAGCCACAATCCACTGCCCAATAGGCTTTGAAGTTTCAGGGCTGTAGGATCAAACAAGGAAGATGGGGGAAGATGAATGGGTTTGCTGTCTCGCCCTGTCAGGTGGCACAGATCAAGATGCCAACTTTCACACAGGGGAAAAGTTAACACAGAGAGTAGAAAAGTTTTTTTCAGAGCAGCTGAGTTAATGAACTCAAGCCCTTCTAGATCAGCGGTGGTCTATGGAGGCTTGACTTGTGTCAATAAGCAAAGCACACGGTCTATGTCTTCTCAACTGAACACCTATAACTGCTATTGTATTCAACCCAAATAAATGGATATTATCCAGATAGTGTCATTTACAGTGCTCCTGTCCTGAGAAAGCACCAACGAAGTCATTCAGATTGAGTTATGTTAAAACTTTTCTCATTGTGCAAAAGTGCTCCCTATAATTACATTTGTAGTAGTTTACACGTATTGATCACCTTTTTTGGTCATACATGAGTGGACTGTAAAGTGACGGGAAAAATGAGACCTTGACCATCTCCCTTGGTTGCCTACAGCAGCCTGTGTATGATATGTTTTAGTTGTTTATGCTGCTGGACTGAGGATTTCTTTGTGATAGACTCAGGTCAGATATCTTGCAGCAGTCCAAAGGATGTGACTTCATGCACGTTCTCATGAGCCTTGTCTCAGTGCTTCTCAATAGCAACAGTAGCTAACATTAGTTTGGAAATGGAGTCCTCCAACATAAACTAACAATTGTCTTCCAGCACAATGCATAAGTTCTGTAGAGTCCCTTTATAAAGAATTACTTTTGAGGGAGTTTTATTGTATAAAATGCTTTTTTACAAGCTTTTCCTTGGTAAAAAGAATTAAGTCATGTCATTAGTTATCCAACAAAGAGATTCAGGTTGTGTATGTCTGGCAGTTCTTTCTATTTTATGATGATAAGTTTGAGTTCCTGCATGTAGCACTTGCAGTCATCTTGGTTAACGCTGCTGCTGCTCTTTAAAATTCAGTTTCAAATAGGGCTGGGAAGATGCATCGACGTAGTAGACATAATCGACAACATAAATCTGTCAACATGAATAATTTCCTTTGACACGTCGTCCCAAACAAGAAGTGGTAGGACCCGCGGAGGCTGAGAATAGCCCCTCTCACACAGAAATGCTGCATTAATACCACAGCGGCGGTTCATCAGTTCTCAGCTGTTGATTGTTCACACAGAGTGAATCACCGCTGGAGTAAAGATGAACTGCCAAGTAATTCACACAGAAAGCCAGTGCTGCGGCTCCCAAAGAGATGTGATGGTACACATCATAATGATGACGTTGGTGTGTTTCCCAGGTGTCCCCCCTGTCAATTTAAACCTGCAGACCATTTATAATGTGTAGTGATCAGGAACCCTGTCCCCGAAACATCCTGGAAAGTGAAAGAGTTACTTTTTTCGCGCTAAATTACATAATTACATAATTGCCATCAGTAAAGTGGTTGCTCCGTGACTCTGTCACTCACAGGGATGGAGGCTGTTTTCAGGGGGGAAAGTTCACTGAAGTGTTGGTTGGGAGGGCTGATCATCGCGGTGATTTATATCAACACAACCACTTGAGTGAGTTACTGCCGGTGACAGACGCCGTTTTTTCGGGCAGAAATGTAACGAAGAGTCGGTAGGACAAGCAGGAGGACAGACGCTGCTCCGCCTACAACTGCGGTATTTTTTCCTCATATAAGTTACCAACGACAGTCACAGTTACTACATTACTTTTGTTGGTCAGGTAATGTTAACGTTAGTTTAGTAGAGAGATTAGACTAATCGAAAAAATAATTGCTAGATTAGTAGTTTGAAAAATAATCGTTTGGGACAGCTTTAATTTCAAACAATATATATTGCAAGCATTTAGCAAATAAACCGGCTATTAGCATAGAAAACCAGGATCATTTTAGTTGTTAATTGGCACATTGAAGGTACTCCATGACACAGTTTAGCAATTTACATGTATTCATCACTTTTTTATTGGCCACATAAAAATATCTTAACTCACTTAAGTTCATCTTACTTTCCTTCAAGCTTTCCAGCACATCTCAGTGGGAAACTAGAGATAGCCCTAGGATGGTATTCACGTCTGATGCCAAATACCTCCAATATGTTCAGTTGATGTCAGTCAGTTGATGTGAACTATTACATCTTTTGGTTGATGAGGGTCATGAGTTGTGGTTAAAAGCCCCAGAAAAAGTTAGTGAGTGGACTCTGAGTTTGGATTATTTAGTTTTAGGACTGAAAAAGACATACATAATAGTGTAATAGTCTGATAGGGTGCTAAATTACAACCAAAAAATTTGATATTTTTACACGTATTAGTATCAGCCTTTTACTGAACTAAGACAAGCTTGACTGCTTCGTCATCATGAAACACACCTCATTTGGAAAGAAATAAATCCCTCCATTCATCCTTCCAGTATCATCATTTCTAAAGGGCAATTAATAAATTATTGTTTATCCCTAAAACAATGGTATCTTTTGGTTTGGGTTCTTTTATTGGGACAGTTACTGTAAGCCTCTGGCAATGTAGCTTCACCAGCCGCTGTTGGGTGCAGTACTTGCAAAGGCTAGCTAGTTGCTAAAACTAAAGAAAGCCACAACAACGAGTATAGTGAGCAGCAGCTAGCAGATATGCTGGCCCCTATAGTTTTGGCTATGTGAGAATTCTGAAAAAAATGACCGTTCTCTGTTGAAATCTTGGAACAGTCAAGGTCAGTCGGTACAACAAAATACAATACAGCATGTATGTCTTAAGCTTAAACAAGAACTTTTTCAGAGAAAACCATCAACTGCTTCAAGCAATATGAAGTTTTAGGTTTCTAGCCTGTACCTTCTAATCATAACCATAACCATAACCATAACTAAATGCCATATCTGTGTTTCCAAGTGTACTGCGGATAGTTTTGTCTGTCCCCTGGCTTTGGCATCAGTGCTGGGTCGTTTATCAGTGTTGCCTTTTACTCCTTTGTGTCTGTCCTTCAGTCTGATATGGCTGGCCAGAGTTCATGGGCTAGAGCACATCTCAAAAAGACAAACATCAAACATCATCGTTCACCTGTTTTTTGAGAATAGCTCTCTTGCTAACCTGAGGCTTTACCTGGTATTGTATGCCTGTGTTTGAGCTATGCAGCTTGAAATATATGAAAATGTAACTGTGATAAGATTACTCAGATATATCCATTTGAGAATGTAGGACAACAGGCCTTTCTTTCTCTCTTTCTTTCTTTCTTTCTTTCTTTCTTTCTTTTTTCTTAGGGGATTTTTCCAACCCTTTTGCACTCTTGCACCACCATAGCTTCCTCTTGGATGAATCCCATTGCCTTCATGATCTCTCTCCGTGAACTCTGAACTTTGTACCATGGACACAATTAAAGAAAGGAGTTCAAACTACCTTAACACATCTGCACACCTGGCCAGTTACTACATAATGCATGTTGGATTGTCAGGGTTGGGGGAGAGTCCCTGCCTCAAGTGGAGGAGTTAAAGTACAGTATCTTGGGGTCTTGTTCACGAGTCTCAGTCTGTCGTGGTGAAGAGAGAGCTGAGCTAAAAGTCATGAACTTTGGGTCGTGACCGAAAGAATAAGATCTCGGATACAAGCAGCCAAAATTACTTTCCTCAGCAGGGTGGCGGGGTGCTCCCTTAGAGATGGGGTGAGGAACTCTGTCACCCAGGAGGAGCTCGGAGTAGAGCCGCTGCTCCTCCACATTGAGAGGAGCCAGCTGAGGTGGCTCAGGCATCTGTATTGGATGCCCTCTGGATGTCACTCGGCTGGCCTGGGAATGCCTTGGGATCCTCCCGGAGGAGATAGAGGAAGTGTCCAGGGAGAGGGAAGTCCCAGAAGGGTGTCCCTGCTCAGACAGCTGCCCCCATGACCCAACCCAGGATAAGTGACAGAAATGGATGGATGATGAATTGTCAGGTTGTCAAGTCAGAAAGTTCCACAAAATGTCAGTGTTTGGCAACACCAAACTAGTATATCCATCGAGCATGTGATTAACAGGCTATTGTAAGGCTCATGGCTGATGACAGGCTGTAACATGGACATGAACAGAAAAACAAAAATGCTGGAATACGTTTCTGTCTGCAAAATTCAAGTTTCCGTCATACACGCTATAGTGCTGTGTTGTAAGGTGTCTGCTGATGTTGTTTAACTTTTGGGTTGAGATTTGGAGCATGTGAAGTCACTTAAAACACAGTGTAAAGTTGTGACCCCATGCTGTTAGCTGTCAATGCTAACTCCATTCACAGAGCCTGTGTCTTGTAATGGTTGGACCAAATGTGTTTGTGTCTTCGGTACTGGCAAGTCAAGGGTAGCTTGAGCAATGAAGCTGCATGTTTAAATCAACCAAAGTTCTTCTTTAACAGCACAAACCAAGGATAGGGCATCATTTTCAATACTAGACTTTGAAGCTTTTTGAGAGGCAGACACCTATGGCAGATGATGGTGGGAGGCTGAACACAAGACCCACAATGAATTCTGCCTTTGGATCCTCACTGCAAGAGTTGTTCATTTTTAGTGGATGCATGGAGCTTAAAACATCACTCAGTGTCATCTATTTGTTGGATGTAAGTGATAGTAATGTCATATTCTGATCCACTTGCCAAATAGTATCCAGATATTTAATGGACTTTCAGTGTCTCTGAAAGGACTAAATCCACTTTGAGAAGCTTATCAAACTGGAAATCGATCTCTTAGATGGAAAAAAGGTGAAATATTTGAACGTCACCATGTATTAGTCAGATGGTTTGAACACTGGCTAATGGTAGCTTCATTCCCTAAAAGTATCTGTTTTTGGCCTTTAAAAGAAACCCTTATTAGTCAAATCTATGTATTTATGTCCTAAGTTTGACCTTTTAAGCATGTTAAACCCAAGTACTCCCAAGGTAACAATATACTAGCATGAATAGGGTGTGAGAGTCAAGGGGTATTTATAATTCATGCTGTCTCCACACATCTTTTGAAGAGACAATATGAGAGGGGTGGAAGCCATTCCACCTGGGGGCTCCTGCATTCCATTATGGATGAAGAGATCATCTGACAAGACAGCACCTCTCTGTACACTAGATCAACCAAAGCTCACTTCCACAAACACCATCACTGATGTCATATCCATCATATAAGCTTAACGGTCAGATATGTTAAATTGCCATAGAAGTCAGACAGAGCGTATTTACTTTATTTTCAAAATGTAAATACTCTGCTCCAAGCACAAAATATAAGGGAAAATTTGCTTCAGCTCAGTTTTATCAAGCAAAATTATACAATATACAGCATTTTTTCAAATGAATTGCAAGTATAAACTTATAGGCTTTCATGTGTTTGTAACATGTTTTTGTCAATAGCAATTACTATATGTATACCTAAGTTGTTTTTTATAGCTTGTTGTTAAAGGAGAACTTCGGTCGATGTAATCATGCATCTTCATTGCTCAAGCTACCCTTGGCTTGCCAGTACCGAAGATGCGAACACATTTGTTCAACCATTACAGAGCTCCGTGAATGGAGAGTTAGCATTGACAGCTAACGGCATAGGGTCAGAACTTTACACTGTGTTTTAAGCTTCTTAACATGTCAAGGGCAGCTTGAGCAATGAAGCTGCATGTTTAAATCGACTGAAGTTCTCCTTTAATGGGGTACATCAATTAAATGAAAGTTACTGTAGAGCCTACAGAGTTTCTTTAAGCTGAATAATAGGGGGAATCACATTTCAGATGGACATATCAGCCCTCCAGCATCCACACCTCATCTTCCTCAGTCTATCCAATGTTTCATCACTTCCATTCCTCTCTCCACTTGGTCCTTAAAATCTCATCTATCTTTGTAACAAAGCCATTCTTCAAAGAAGTGTTCAGGGAGATGATAAGTGATTAAAGAGGAAGTTAAAGCTTTGATTGATTTCTGTGGGAAAACCGGGTCATAATAACATAAGACATTACAAAGGAGAAGAGAAAAACCGTGCTATTTCTTTCTTAATCATGTCAACATAGAAAAAATGCTGTCATGCCTGACACATTTGTTTTTGACATGTGAATTACTCTAAACAGCTGAGATGACTGGCAGCCACATCATTCTTGTTCTTGCAACACTAAGCAATAGTGTTTGGTAGAAATCCTACAGTTTGTCGTCTCTATAATGAAACACAGAATGTTTCACTATTAGGCAATTAAATGAAACTATTAAATGCAACATGATCATCTAGTCTTACTATTCCTACTTACTGCCAACAACATGTTTTTCTGCCTGAGGAACACTTTCAGCTTGGCTGTAAATGACAGACTTTCAATTGTATCTCACAGACTTCATCAGAGGCAGGACTGGCATTATATTTTCACTTTCATGTCCATTTTAATAATGTTCCCCCCGTGGGCTGCTATCTGCCACTGATGAAGACTATGAAATGTAGCTGAAAGCCCTAGAAACAGTCAGGAAGTTCCCCTTTGGAGAGGTAAACACAGTGAACTCCTCCAGAAAAAAAAATACATTAGAAGGTTATATCAATATTACATGAGAGCGTGTGCATTTTGACTGTAAAGTTAACACTTAAGTTTCATTGAAGTAATTCAGTGGTAACGAGCAAACGATATAATCAGATGTATTCACTCATTCATGTGACACTTTTTGGTAGTGTTATCTCTATTAAAATACATGGGGTCTGACCAATAACTGGAAAACAGTCATTCACTTCAGTAGACTCCTGTGTTATGAAACCTAATTTACTCCTCCAACAAGTAGGCCGACCCTCATGAACGACCTGGCAAAAGAGTTGTTTTGTAGTCTTTGTTGAATCAGCTGGCCAACTTGAGCTAACTAATGATGGGAATTCCAGCTCTTTTAGGAGAGCTGGTTCTTATGGCTCAGCTCACTAAAAAGAGTCAGCTCTTTTGGCTTCCAAGTGGCTCCTCAGATTTTTTGTTGTTGCTTAAATTCATTTATTACCACAAATAATGAAAAATTATGTGTAAAATGAATTACTAATATACAAAACATACATCACATCAAATGTTAATTATTTATGTGGCTAATTATACTCAACATGGAACAGAGTGCTGTAATACTTTTGTAAAGTACATAGCCTTTTGCACAAACTGTGTCAGAGCTCTGGATTGTAGGTCCAGGTGGTTGTGGTGGTTTACTGTAGACACTGTAGCACTGCAGCAGCAGCAGCGACAGTTGCAGTAGACAAACTGACACTTTCATTAGCAGCAGGTTCACTTTCTTGTCTTTTTTCTTCCAACTGCACTGATGGATATACAGTTCTAATGTGCCTGTGCAGGTTATTTGTAGAGCCTGCTTCATATGAGATTTTAACCTTGCATATTCTACACTCGTGGGGGCGGCTGTAGCTCAGTGGGTAGAGCAGGTCGACTAGTGATCGAAAGGTCGCTAGTTGCATGTCTGAGCATGTCTTGCATGGCTGAGCTGCATGTCAAAGTGTCCTTGAGCAAGATACTGAACCCCACATTGCTCATCAGTGAGGGCCCTGCGATGAGCTGGCAACTTATCCAGGGAGTACCCTGCCCTTGCCCTGAGACAAAGCTGGGATTGGCTCCAGCAGCAACACCCCGTGACCCCATGGAAAGGGATAAGCGGTTACGGACAATGACATGACATATTCTACACTCAGTTTTACTGTGTTTCCTGCCGTCACTCATTGTCTCACCTTTTCCAGCATGTTGTCTCTATAGCATCTGCTCTAGAGCTAACATTGTTTGTGAAATTAAATGAATGAAATGAATAAAATTAAAAATACCATACACATAACCACAAAACTGCATAGCCAGCTTAATCACATTAATCTTGTGATAACTAACACAGCTGCTGACCTTTTTTTTTTTCCATGACCAGATTAGCTACTATCTCTGCGAACATCACACGTATCTTTTAGCTAGTAGATTCCCACACACAAGGGAGGCATGGTCTATCAGAAAAAATCTAGCAGCAGTCTCACAGCACCATAACTTATATTTAGCTTCTGCAAATGCATTGTTAAAGTTCAAGTTCTGTTTACAGTTTTTCTCGATTGTTTACACACAAAAACTGGTACTTGAGACACAATGACCACAATATGTAACTCATGCAACGACCCCCTGAACCAATTCTGCTAAACTACAAGCACAAATGATGCTTTACACTCAAATTGCAGTTCTAAAACACACTTTTTTTCAAAACACTACACACAATTCTCTGCATTTGGCACAATTTTCATGGAGAAAATCTCTCCATGAAAATTGTGAGGAACACCGTGTCATTCAAAATTCTAAAGTCAATTGCCCTACTATGCACACCGACTCATCACATGGGCAAACACCTGTCACACAGTTTTACAATTAGCAATCAGAGCTTTAGCATAAAAGGCCAACAGGTGAGCTCTTCTGTTTTGGAGCAATGGATGCCAACATTGGAAACAGAGGCAGAGCCAGAGCCAGAGGAGTGAGAGTAATGAGAATAGGTAAGAAATCTACTCTCACTAGTAAATTGCAGTACTGCATATCAATACAGTACTCAATGAGTACAGTAGTACAGTATTGCCTGTGGACTGTTCTGTTGACTGTAAAAATAAAGTATGTTTCAAGTATTTGGGAAATGTATTTTGTATTCCTACACAGTATTTACAGTATTTTACTATTTGTATTGCAGAACTGAAAGACCACCACAAGGTGGATAAAATATATTTGTTACCGCGTATTTGTGTCCTGAGTATAAAAACAATATTCTCATATATTTTACAACACACTCATGTATGAGCTGTCTGTAGTAAGTGTAACACTGAACAAAAAATAGGCCTAAGACATTATGATCAATGAAGAAGTGTTGTCCATTCATCACAGTGTTTTACATTGAGCACATCAGTGTTCAACTGGTTCTTCTAAATGTCTATTCATTTGATGGTTTGTGTGTGACATTTGAAAACAAAATACCATTTTGAGAAGAAATAACATTGTTTTGAATGTAAAGTTTCATTTTGCAGGAGAATTGAGGGGTTTTGCCCATTGTGTGTGTGATTTTTGATTTGTGTGTAGAGTTCTGAGAGTATGAGGCGTGCTTTCAGAAAATGTGTGTAAACAATCGAGAAAAACTGTAATAATAGTTCCAATAAAGCAACATTATGTGGAAATTGAATTTGGCATTTTAGGCGATTTGGCACCCTCTACAGTTTGAGTGCAATGGAACAGTCTCAAATGCAACTCGCAACTTTACCTATTACTTCATAACAATATTATGTCTTGAAAACTCCTTGAAGTAAAACTGTATACAACAATGTGATCCTACCCTCTCACTGAAGTTACAGAAACAAGTGATAGTGGTGTGGATTGGCTGAGACAGAGACACCATTCACCCTTTAAAGGAAACTATACCATCAAGATGGTTTTGAAGCTGTTCTCATAAGGTTAAAAAAATTACACAATGTTGCTTTAAAGTTCACAAATATTTGACATACATATGTTACTCTCATTTTTAGTAATGACAACTTCTTAATGTCTAGTTGACTGATTAGCTTGCTTGATGATAAACAATTTCTATTGTATAATGCTGGAAAAAAAAAACTGGCGATATATAGTATTAAAGCTGAGAAAATATATAAGAAAAATATTGGCAATTTCAACTTTAACATGGGGCACACTGACACTCATTAGAATGTGCTTCATGTATATGAGTTACAATGAATGACAGTATGACTGTAGGATATCCAATAACCAGCAGTACAGTACTGAGAGGAACAAATGCAGAGTACAGAGAAAATGAAAGACTGACTGAAAGTGCAGATAGTAACTTAAAGCTTCAGTTGATCTGTATGTTTGTTTCAGTTTGTTTCAGTGTTTTGAAGCCAATGATTTGAGGCTGCAGGCTAACTCTACATCTACGGCTCACTTCTCACTTTGATGCCTCCTTAATCAGCTTGTCTCAGATATGGATGTGATATGAGTTATTCAACCATTACAAATGTGTTGATGATTAGCCCTCCCTGGGGTCCAGATCACATTTCTCCAAACTAAGTATTACTGTACTGTACTGAGTATTTCAGAACGCTAAGCATTTGTATAAAGATTACAAAGAGATTACAGTTACACATAGAAACCACAGCTCTAGAAGCAGCTCAGAGTACTCTTGTGGTTAAATCTTTTGAGGAAAGAGTGAAATACTATGAAGAAATCAATGAGCTGTGATGGATAATGCATTGTGTTTGGGTAGAAAAGAGTCTCAGCATATCTCTATTTTCCCTCAATTTTTCTTTTTTGTTTCTCAAGTTATCAGTCATAACTTGAGCAAGAGGTGCTGCCAGCGATGTATGTGTCAGCTTCGTTAAAAAAGGCGTCTTACCCACTTACCTTTCCTTCCTTCAGGAGTCCAAATCATGAGTCACCAGCGTTCAGTAGAGGGCTACCCAGACGGCTGTATATTTGTGTTACTGCACACTCACAAGACAAGTCAGCTGAGGTAAATTGAATTACCTTATCTGTTGTTGTCAATCACTATCATGATGTGACAGACAGGTCATGTGTATAATAATTGAAATGTATTTCGATTATGTAAATTAATCGTTTTAGCGATGCATCGCAATGCTGACATGGACGATTATGAATTGATACAGTGACACACCATAATTGATTATAGCCTACTAATAATTTTTTCTGGCCATGCCAGTACAAGTCCGACTCTTTTTCAACCCTCGCTCTGTTCTACCCTCTTTCCGGCCAGTTCACAGTAACTACGCTATATGCATCTCATCTGACTGACGTCACCTCATACATTGTGCGACATGGCTGAGGAAAAAGTCATTAAAAATGCAACAAGGATTTTTAAAGTGGCCACCTGGACACGTTTTGGACTTTATGAAGACATTGACAAGCACAAACTTGGCAAGACACATGGTGTGTAAAGTGTGTCACACAAAAATTAACTACCTAGGGATACAGCTAACTTGAGAAACCACGTTAGCCGTTTTAACCCGGAGAGGCTACTGTCAATGTTAGCACCTGCCGAAGAGGCAGCAGACCCAGCCCAGCCAAGAACTGATGACATGCTGCCAACTCTACCACCCGACACGGAGAGAGGGGAGAGAATAACCAGATCTATGGCAGCTTTTATCGGTAAGAATCTACTGCCTTATTCTGTTGTTGACAACAGTGGGTTTCAGACAGACACTGGAGATGCGATATAAGCTCCTGTCACGCAGCCACTTCACAGAAAAGGTTACACCTGCACTTTACTACAAAACCAAAGCCCTGGTAATTTAATCAATGAGCCAAGCTAGTCGAGTGTAGTAAAAACTTAAATCAGTGTAACATATTTCATATGTCAATTAACGTACTGTTAACAAGTCAGCAGTGCTACATAAACTCATGGTTCTAGTTTCTGTGATGTTTATGCTTTCTCAGAACACATAAAATAAAAAGGGAGTTCATATATATATATCTGACTGCTTTTATCCTTTGATGAAAACATAGCCATGTGCAGTAATTGTGATGTATTGTAGAACTGAATCGAATTGTTGACAGGTTAATCGTAATCTGATTGTGAGACCAGTGAAAAATCACACCCTTATTAGCGAGTAATGCTGTGATACATTGCATTTGATGATTGTAGTAAAATTTTCTAGGTATCGTTATTTTTTTTTATCAGTAGGTGCAAATCTTTTTTGCTTACTCTTAAATAACTTATTAAAACCTTGCTGGTATAATTGTATATGAACTTGGTGTAATAAATACTGACATAATGGCCACATAGCTGTTGACACAGGTCCACAACTGCACACAGCTGGAAGACTGAGAACTGGAGTGAGCTCCTTCTGGATTTGCTTCTGACTAAACTGTGAAAGGATACCCACAGGAAACAATAGCCACCAGAAAGTTCATAGCTGGGGACACGCTCCCACCATCTACCCCTGTGTCTTCTTCACGCATGCATGCTCACTTGCATGTACACACGCTTCTTCCGCTTTACTGTTTTTTTTTTAATCTTTAGCCCGATTTAATGGCCCTGCCAGAAGCTGCCTTCTAAAAGGACACTAACTTTTTGACCACACACTGTGAAGCACAATACAACAGTACCGCAGAATTTAAAGCTCCTCAGAATACATCTGAAGCCATGAAGCCAGGTAATGAATATGAAGTCAGTGTTCACACAACAAATAGATAGATAGTAGATATATTTTTCACACCCTCGTCAATAACCCCAGTAGTCTTTGGCTGGCCACTGGCTATTTTTTCTTTACTTCCGACAAATGTTTGTAGCCCCATAGTTGATCAAAACCTACTACCTACTGAATATTTCAGGTAGGCTAACCACTGGTCTTTGATATCACAATACTGGATTAATATGGTGGTTTATTGACAGTATGTCTGTGCTACAGTAAAAGTGCTTGAAATGATTTGAAGTGAAACTGAGAGATCCTAAATGGAATGCCATGACATTTGATGTCCATATTCATGGTGGCAAGAAAATAAATCCTAAAGCAATGGTCTCAGATTCAAAATAGCTTGGAGCCAGCTGGTATTGTCATCCTGTAGGAGAACCACTACAGCACTGAAGCACGACGAGAAAGTGCAACATTTTAATTTCTATTCTTAACATAATAATGCAAAAGTGAAAAAAGAACAGTTTGTGTACTATTTTATAAAGACTTTATAACATTCAGTGCAGTGTACAGTAAATAACTTGAAACCTTGCACTGAATTAACAAATGAAATACATTTGTACATTATTTCTCGCCAGACACCTGGCATACTGCTTAAATTTTCTTCATATTCACAAAAATAATTGAAAACATGAGTATGCAAATTAGTTTTTAACAGTAGAAATCTTTTTTGTTTATAAATAACTTTTTTGAACCTTGCACTAGGTTTGCTGTGTAGTCAGTAAGTGTTACATGCGTGAGCTTACATCAAATACATCATTTACCTACCACCCCACTGTCATTTTAAAATCAAAATACCAACGAGGGATGCAATTTGTTGTCGTTTGTTGTTATGGTGTCTTTGCCTGTATTGCTTGAGTGAACTCGTATTCGTTGAGTAATAATACCCCCCGTGAAAAGGTCGTATTACAGATGTTACATGTCGCCGTCGGACTGCTTTTGCTTTCTAATTAGGGGGCCAAGCCCAAAGGGCTGAGAGTGGTGCTGCAGGCTAAACCGTGGAAGGGAGGGCAATGCAATTTGGAGCGTTAGTCCAGACACCTGCACGTACCTCAGACACAAAAAATTACATATATCCACCTGCATGGGGTGCTATAACCTAGGCCAACGCCTTTTTGCCTATAACACCCACACCGTATGTTGCACATTCAAAAACCATGTATCCCCAGATTCCCTGAATGGAGCTGAATCACTTTGCTATTGGCCACGCCCACTTTGGCCTAGTGAGTTTTTTTGTTTGTTTGTTTTCCGCAAAATCACCATAACTGGAAAACCTACTTTTTCGAACTATTCCTTAGAGTTTTGTCTGATCTGTGTGAAACTTGCTCCTGAGGCCATATCTTGAAGGTCATGACTGGTCAATGGTGGCGTGCCTTATTACAAGATAAACAACAAACATTAATTTCAGCCAAACTATTGTGCTGAGAGCTTTGAAATGTATATGGTACATACAGTATATAGAATAGGTTCTTCCAGTTCTTCCATACCAAAAATTGCACATGTACTCCACTAGGTGGCACTACAATGGTATACAATGATGCAATCATGTTTTTGCCTGTAACTTCCACATTTTAATTAACACATTTGCAAACCTTATATCCATATGTTCGCTGCATAGAGACATCTGACATAGGGCACACCCATTTCTACTGCACATTTTGTTCACTGAATCACCACATATGCAAAATCTACTTCTTTGAACTCCTCCTACAATTTAAGTGCCATCGGCCTGAAACTTTGCACATAGAATCTCCAGATGTGTCTGATGAAAAGTTGTCAAAAGAATTTTGGCACTCCAAAAAGTCTGCTAGTTATAACCAAACAATCTTTTTTGCTCGCTAAAATACACATTGTTGCATATTTCGGTCAAACTAAATGCTTTCAGCATCAAACTTAAGTCAATTGTTGGGCCCAGTTTATAACTGTTTGCAGTTCTAATTCAAGTTATTTCCACACAACATTTTATCCAGGTTTGTCAGAGTAATGTTAAACACGTGTCTGCGTTCTGCCAAAAATTGTGCTCGGTAGTAAATAAAGAAAATAAAATGGGGCTTGGGCCTTCGTTCAAAATTCAACCAATAGTGTCACTGCAGCAAAGTGCTGCATGCGTTGTTTCTGTGTGGAGTTGCGGTCTGACTCTGTACCACACTGTACTACATAATAGTAGTAAATACTAAGCTGTTATTTTTCCCATTTCTTTTGAAATATTATGGATCTGATAAAAAATAATGAGAATAAATATACATCTGAAACCACGTGATCGGCCCGGATTTTCGATCACGTGATTGTTGATACAAACAGATGATAATACTTCATATGAGAAAGACTTAATTTTTTGTTATTTAAACAATATCAACACTTGTAGATGTGTGTTTTGTTACATAAGAATACACTTTATATAAAATGTCACAGACTGTTGCATCTTTGTGGATGACCTAAAAGGGTTAGGAATCTATCCATTATACAAAATAGGGGCCCCCAAACAGCATCTTGCATAGGGCCCCCAACAGACAACACTTTCTTTTCTAGAGGATTAACCCAAATAAGTTTAGGAATATCTTAAGGCTTAGGCTATGATGATATGGTTATTACTGCCTTCTAAATATCAGCATTGTCACATGTCACTTTGAGCAAGTTGACATGCTGACATTAGCATTTAGCGAAAAGCACATGTGTTTAAGTGACCAAAGATTTTGGTCCTGTTGGATGTTATGTAAGGAACAACCAAAGGATAGAATCCAATTCTTGTCTGTCTTTTGGCAAAAGGCAAAAAGAAGAATGGGAAAATATGGAAAAAAACAACATAAGAGCAGAGGGTGGACAGAGTATAGTTTGACAAAGTAGGCAAGTAATTAAATGAATTAAGTGAAACGTGAAAAAAACCACATTAGTAAGTATTGATCTTAATGTCAGCCATGTTAGTTTTTCTTGATTGCTTTGACCTGCTTAAAGAAATTGGGATCCACTCGGTTTTCATCATCACTGTCTCAGCAGAGCACAAGACACCTCTTGCAAATGTGTTAACCCTTTCTCATTGGATTGACACATTTTCCCCAACTTTTTGCAGAACAGTTAACATGGATGTCATCCAGACAGTCCACACTCCATTTAGCTATGGTAACAGAAACCATCTGTGCCTAACTATTAGAAACTACCTATATCAGTATGAAATCACACTCACTCCTTCACACAAATCTTCAATGAGCAATCAGTCTGCAGGCCTTAAAAGATGCAGCATCTGTTTTGTTCTTTATCAACATGGATGGAAGAGGTCTAAGGCAGATGAGAGAGAGAAATAGGTGAACAGGAATGTCAAGGTTGGATGAGGCGTGCAAGGAGATTTTTCCCTTGGTGCACTGCAAGAGAGGATGTTGAATGTGATGTGGATGAGGCCATGTGGCCGCATCAGTAAGACAGAAGAGACTGAGTATCAATAGTGGCTATTTCACATACTCTACAGTAATAGATTTTTACACTTCACTATAATAAATGTTATCTTTATCTTCTTTTCTACGTTTTAAAACAAGTCCCGGGCTGTGTCAGTTGTTCAGCAAAATGCTTGCTGTGAAGCTGCAGAAATGTTTTGTGCACTATGAGACTACCAGATTTCTTAATTTCTTATACTCTAATAGATTTTATTTTGGTTTACATGTATTTTCTGTAATATTTACAGTATTTGAGTTTTCAGCCACAGTTTGAAAAAAGAATCAATGGAATCAATAACATTTGCATCAAAGTATCTCTGATTCTGGATCCAATTTTTTGCAAGAAGGCAAATTTGACAACAAATGGCTCTGGTGTGAAATCTATGCACAGTAATAAGCTACAATGACAAGCAATGGTGCACTGATTCGCACTGAGTGCTGTATTTTGTTGTCCACTGTGTAATGGTTGATTGGAGGACTCATACACTTGTTTGCAAGTTGTGTTGTTTGAAGGCAAAATTTTGGCACAGTTAGAGCCTTTTGCGAACAAAATGTATCATTTTGACCATGAGTGTCACTGTTTCGGCCTGTGTGTTAACTGTTTTGAAAATGTGGAGTTTGAGTTGACTGCTGCATCAAAGGAATCAGGAAAAACTGTAATACTATTCTGTGCCGCTGTAGAGATACAGAGAAAAGCACAAGAGGCATGAGATGGAAGACAGAGGTAAACAGGGAAACTGGAGTTCAGATGTGCAGATGCTTCAATAATGAAATGACAGGTATATGCCTGACTGTTTGGTTTAGTCTAATATAAGTAGCTGATGTGTTTGGACAGGCTTTAATTGTATAACTAAAACTGGCTGGACCTCCACAGCTGGCCATCCACTGAAGTTTCCCCAGGATAACTCTTTATGCATCCCAATCGCAACCTGGGCGTACATGAAGAATTCAGTTAAAGATGGGGTGAGCGATTCAAGAGATTCTAGAGAAAGAAAGTTGATTTTTGAGTGTCATTATCAGGTTGTCACTCAACAATTAATGTGCTTTCTCTAGAATCAATCTCTACAGATATTATGTGTAAAACATGGCTAGAATTTTTAAGGTAGCTCCAAAAACATAGCATATCACCAGATGAACCAACAACTGCTGCTCTTTCATAGCTATCCTTGACCATAGCTTTTTACTGTTTCCTATTGCTTGGACCATGACCTTAGATCACAGGGTCATGTACATTTGTGTATTTTCTGTTCAGTAAGGAAAGTAGAAGTAAGAATATTTCTTGTCTTGACTACAGTTTAGTTGTAGATTCATAGAATAGAATAGAATAGAATAGAATAGAATAGAATAGATGTTTATTTTCATTGTTTCAGAAACAACGAAATAGATAGTAGCTTGTTTATGGCAATATGAATATCAATATAAACATCAATTCATGTGTGTTATGCTAGTAGCAGATAAGTTAGCCTCGCCTTTAGCCTGCAGCAAAGATGAGGAGTGCGCTACAGAGGTCTGGTAAGCCACTCTCATTATGTCCACCCGGTACTTCTCAATTTGTTTCGCTTTCAAACTTGTAGTCATTAACCCAAACCGTCACAGAAATATTCACATCTTTTGTTTTGCAGGCATTTCAAGTGGTCATAGTTATTATTCCCGCAGGGACAAAGTCAGGCAGTGTGGTATAAGATCAACAAATTCCACAGATGGATTAGGTTGGAGTAGATGGATTGGCCTTTCAAAGGACTTACGCCCAGGATAACGCTGATGAGTGTCCAGTGTGAAATCAAAAGTCACACGTGTTATTTTAGTTTAATAAGGTTTTTAATTTTTATCATGCAGACAACCTAACTTTAATGTACTTATTTTAACCCAAACCATCATATTTTGCTTAACCTAATCAAGTAGTTTTGTTGCCTAAAACCTAACCAAAATGCAACAGTTAGTTATGACCTAGCGATGAAGGATCTGGTAAATGCTGCTTTTATTGTTCAGCGGTGATGTCTGTTGGTTTAGGAGTTATTAACTTTTTTCCCGAGGATTATGATTGTCCATGCCCAAACTGGATTGGAAGTTTTCCTCAGGAACCCAAAAACCAGTAATAACTTATAAGCTCAGAATGAGGAGCTTCTGAAGAGAGCAGTTTAAGACTGTGTTTGCATCCTCTGTTCTCAAGACTTGATAGAGTTTGGAAGCCACACACACACACACACACACAGTCACACCATGGCATGCCAGCTCTGTTTTCTCAATAGACTTGGCAGTCTTCATCGTTCCATCATCAGTAACGCAAGTGGTTACAAGGAGCTCCTCATAAAGTGTCATTGCTGTTTTATTTATGAGCTCACCACCATCAGAACAGTGAGCCTTTCAATAACACATCATGGATAATTACCATGAGACAATGGCCATTATCGCGTTACTGATGTCATTAAGATATACCTGGTGGTACCGTCATATGAGGTGAAGTTGTGGGCCTAATCGGTGAGTGTTGAAGAGTTTTTCTCTGTTTGGGTTGCTTAATGACTTTTTGGCAGCCAAATGTGCTGGAGTGGTAATCATGTTTCACGGTTCTCCCCAGACAATGGAATGGTGGCGCAGCGCCGCTATACTGCTAGCTCAGCGCCACTATACTCATTTTCAATATTAGCTGTTTTGTAGCGGGTGAGGGTGACAAGCGAGCGTCCGTCCGTCCGCCCCGTCCGACAATAGCGATCGCCCCCCGGTCTGACAATAGCGATAGCGGGTGAGGGTGGCGTCCGTCCGTCCGAAGGTAGTGAGTAACTGTGGCTGCGCCGTCCGATCTGCCTTCTCTATTTATCTCCCCCCCCCCGGATGACGGTGCGCCACCATACTAAAAAATTCTGGGGAGAACCCTGTGTTTTCTCACATTTCAAGCCGCATTAATGGGGTAAAATGAGATGAATGGAGGCTGAAGTGACTCCTCAGGAAAGTGTTGAGAATGGAGAGTGGACATTACAAAACATATTTAGATTCAAACATGTGAGAATGTGATAGAACTGTGATCTCACTGCACAAGCTTTGTTATATGTTACTGCTCCCTTGTGGGCTTCATTGATTTAAACGCCTTTACAGAGTTGAGTTCCCCTTGAACTCAAGGGAGACTGTTAATACTGAATCAATGATAGGAGTTTGGGCCAACATGAGTGATACCTCAAAGGTAATTAGAAGGATTTCAAATTAAGCCCCAAATAAACAGAAAGTCACTGTAGTGAAGCCAGCACTGGTGTAATATGGAAACTGAGGACTTTTAACTAACTAATTGTAGAAGTGCCATGTTTTCTTAGCCTGAAGAAAAATACAATTAATTACAATAGAACAAACATGAGTAGAAAGAAATAAAATTGGGAGAGGTGAAGTCTGACTTAATAACTGACTTAAGGGAACACTTTATCCAAAAATGCATTACCGTAGTCCACTGAACTATTCTGGAGCTTCTCTGCAGTGTAACAGTATTCTCCTATACAACTGAAGTAGATGGGGACTTGTCATAAACATAAAACAAACTGAAATGGCTATGCACAATCCAAGTCTCAGGAAATTCTGTGATCCCACATGGATTTGAAAAGATGTCCTCTAAAGCAAGACATAATCTTCACTGTAGTAGCAAATTAATGTGGATTACTCAAGATGAGGTCTTTTTAATGTTTTAAAACAATTTCACATCTACTTCAGTTATTTTGGATAATGCTGCAAGGCTGTTTTGCTGTGAATCTCCAGAAATGTTTTGTGGACTACAACATTTCATCTTATGGGGGGTGGGTAGATAATGAGTGGATTATCATCTTTGGGTGAACCATCTTTGATAACCTTAAAAGTTGATCACCAAAGTTTTGTTTGAGACAGTTCTAATGTTCAAATTCTAATACTCAGTTTTATTGGTCCACATTGTACACAAAATAACTCTAAAGCAGTGTATATTATATATTCATAGCTTGCGTAATCCAGTTGAATGTTGAATTAGATGATGATTAAGTGATGAATTTCTAAAACTAGTTATGTGGAATGTTTGAACAGAGCACAAGGCTTTAGAGTGCAACCAATTTGGTCACACATGGAACCTAAATTTGTAAAGGTGCACCTAAAATTATTCCTAGGTCGCACTGGTGCACCCAGCGTTTTCGATGTGAACACCTAAAATTCCATCATATTTGTTGCCTCTCTGTGAATGAAGTGTTTGATCTCCTTTGACCTAACTCATAGTAATGGTAGGCTCATATCATGGTCTAAACCAATCTGATTGGCTGTGGTAAAGATATTCCTGTCCACTGCTCCAGCTGTGTGTTCAAAATTGCAACCTGACCACCCACGATAAACAGATAAAAGAAATGGACGTTGAAAAATAAAAAGAGTTAGACACATAGATAGCTTTTTCCTCAAGATAAGTAAGCCTACTGTTCCGCCCAGTACAAGTAGGCCCACTGTCATTCTCAGTCCATGCCCAGACAAGGCCATAATTCAGCCACCAGTCTCCTCAATCCCTAAGGTGCCAAGCCCTTCAGCCGAGATGACCTCTGATGAGACAGAGATGCAGTGTAGGCCTATTGAGTCTAACATCATAGAGCGTAGTCAGTCTAAAAAAACAAAAATGTATACTTTCAGGAGGGACTGGCAAGAACAATTTCCCTGGCTGAGATACAATAGAATAGATAACTAGATGCACCGCATTTATTGTAAGGAGTGCGGTCCAAACATGGCTGGTGACAGTGCCTTCATAAGACATAATGTCTCGCAAAAACACACTTCATGCCAGGACAAGTGTGTTAAAAAAGTGACTCCTCTCTAGGCTGCATTTCAGCGGCAGGCAGCAACCCTCAGGTCCTCTCAGGAATCAGAAATGTTAATTAAGTTCAGTGTTGCCTACAACATTGTAAACGAGGAGCTGCCTTTCACTAAATTTAAATCAGAGATTATACTCATGAAGAAAAATGGATTAGACGTCAACCCGTCATACAGTAATGACGTTGCAAATTACAGGTGTTGGCCATCTGAGGGGCATGTGACAGCAAGCGAGGATCTGCTATAAGACTTTGAGACAGTTCAGAGAAGCACTTTAAACACCAGTATTTTTGTTTTGAAAAGTTTTATTTTGCTTAAAATGTTTTAGTTTGTTCAATTTCAACTCATAGTAGCACTTTGAACATTTATCTTTTAGCTTTAGTATATAATTGTGCTTCAAATAAAAACTGGCATTTACTTCCACCATAGTCTTGTTTAAAATCATTAACACAATATATGATTGTATATGGAAAGCGATAAAAATGTGAACTTGTGGTGTTCAAGGCAACATGGAAATTGTGGGCGCTCCTAACTTGAGAGCTGGTGCACCTAAATAAAAAAGTTAGGCGCACCAGTGCAACCAATGCAAAAAGTTAGTCTGGAGTCCTGGAGCATCTTCTATTCAATAAAGCTAACTGCTATAACTGCTTTAAACAGTTATTATTAATGCCTGTCATGGGCGATGACTTTAAACACTCCCAAAAAACACCAGAACACAGATGAGTAATTTCCTTTAAGTATACTGGGAATCTTGTAAAACTGTATGCACAATATAATGAAATAATGAAATATCTGCATTATTAAATCTTCACACAACATAAAATATTGTGTATTGTATGAACAATACTCAGATGTTGCTTTATCAAAGAGGGAAAATGAAGTGCAAGCGTCTCAACTGAGGCACCGAGGACTGTTAACAACGAACGTCTCAAAACACATGCAACCGATTGCCACACGGAGAATTTACTCCGTTTTCCTGGGATGCACGTCTTCTATGTTGCAATGGTTACAAAAACAAGCAAAGCGCACTGAACTGTGTTTCTAATGGCAAGGAGAATAACAATGCCTGTGCTCGGGTCCCATCACATATATCACATATAAAATCACAAATACATTGTGATCCATCCTGCAGTCTCTCTGTCACTTGAATGAATGCGAGCTCTAGCAACATATTTGCGACAGCAGGCGCTGGTGTCATACTGCTTTTATCAAAAGAGGCCACCAGAATCAACAAAAGCTGAAATTTCTGCATAGTCACTTTAAATTAACAACTTTTTACTAACAAGGTCACCATATTAACTTCAAAGTTGATATATCAACATTGTAACAGAGTCTGTTGGTGCCAAGACAGCAAAATATCAAATATTTCAGGTTCAGAAATGATTGTTTGTCTAAGGAAATTAGCAGCAACCTGCTACTTGATTTGATCAAGTAGTTTTAAAGCAGTAATTTGGAGGTTGCAGGGCTTTGGTAGAAGCCTGGTCAGGCCCCAGTATCCTGCTCTGAAGTCCTTCGTGCAGTCAGTGTCATCTCTTTTCTAGTGGGCAGTTAGCATTCTCAGCATCATACTGTGAAAGTGCTTCAGGGGGGAAAGCATCATTGCGTAATTCCAGCCACTTCTCAGTGCCAGAGAGGTGGCATTTGGTCAGTTTACTGCTGATGGTTTTGAACCAGAGCTTCGGGACAAAAGAGACAAGAGGGGAGTGTGTCTAAGGAAAGACAGCTGATCCATGAACAGCAGCTGACGGTAGATGGGTTCAGGGCAAGGGTGGCAGCGGTGAACGATACAGAGGCAAGGCTCTTGGTCCTGTACCCAGGATCACTTAGAGCTGTGGACATCCCTAGCTGGCTGCAGAATAAGCTGATAGTAGGCCAATCTTATATTTGGCCAAGGACTTAGAGAAAGAGAGCAATCAGTGGAAACAAATGCTGGGTGTTACCATTGTTGTAGAGCTTTGTGAGGGCTATTAGGGTGCTGAAATGATCAGTAGGATATTTTGTGCTGTGTTAAATCCTATCGTGCTTCGTTCATTAAGCTGTACATCAAGAGTAAATTTATAGTTTAACCTTTGTCACAACTTTATCCAAGTTCGGATTATTGTCATCTGGGACATGTAAAAAGTAAATTTTTCATGAACGACCTTGAGATATTCTGTTGTACAGATGATAGAAAGAGTTGGAATAGCCTTTTGGTGTGAACTTATGTGACACTTGGCCACTGTGGACACACTGTTATGGGATAAAGCCAAAGCTGGATTTATTGTTGGCTAAAGGGGATAACAGCAGTTATGCTGTGGATAGCTAAGAGCTGATTTATGCATTAATTCTATTCCGCACAGTAACTGTGTACACATGATAAAAAGTATGGGCTCATCTGAGGTGGTCTGATATTAGGGCCCAAGCAGGTCAGAGACCTGCAAGGTCCCTATTATTTTTGTGGTTTTACTCACCAATATAGGTAACACTTGCCGAAAAATGTCATAATCTATTGTCACTGTGAATTCCCACCACTAGGTGGCGCTATAATCAAGCAAAGTGGTTTTTGCTTTATAACTCCCATATAATTCATTGCACATTCAAAAAACATCTTTGTCTTCCCTGAATTCATGAAATGTCGGCAACTTACTTTCTCAAACTCCTCCCAGGCAATTTCACTGATTTGCACAAAACTTTGCACACAGCATCTGTGGATCCTTCTGACAAGATGTTATTAAAAGAATTTTGATATTCAGAATATATGCATATCTCAACATTGGGGTGTCTGAGTGACATGAAACTCAGGTTGCCACTTCCCAATGAGCCCCTAAGGCTCTGGGCAAAATTTTATCCAATGACCACTTGGTGGCACTCTTTAAATTGAAGTATTTTACATCTCCACATCAGTAGGTCGGATTAACATTAAACTTGGTAAAATTGCCCTCCTGACGATAGCTGACGAAAGGTGTTACCAGTGGACCTTCTACATGCACATACATGAATGACACTCAATATGCATATGTATCATGCCCAGATGCACAAAAAACATTGGGGCACCAAATTGTCACTCCAACAGGAAGTCAGCCATTTTGATTCAAAGTTCCCATTTCACCCCCATTTTGATGCATTTCCATGCCACATACTTTAACAAACTCCTCCTACAGATTTAACGTCACCTTCTTCACATTCACACAGTATCATCCTCAGACCTTGAACATGAAAAGTTATCAAGAACTTTCACCTACGTCAAACATGGTGGGTCATGGTGTGGTCCATTTTCATGCTTTGCCATAAAGCATCAAGTCCTTATAACTTCAACATACAATTTCCCACGTGCACCAAATTCACCACATATGTATAAGATGTCACCCTGAATATCTCCATGCATTAATATTGAGTCATATCCATAGTGCCACCTACTGGACACAGGAATTCAGACAAACATCCTATTTACATGACATTTATAGGTCAGTGATTCTTGAGATAAGGGACATAACAGGTTTTGAGTTTCATAAAAAAAAATAAAAAACAATTGGATTATTTCTAAAATATATGAATACATTTTTGTCAAATGATGTTTTGTCTATCCAAACATGTTTTGGTTCAACCTCCCAATTGTAGATTTTTTTATGTAAATTGTATGTTTGCTGGATCACCATTTGATTTTTGTCAACACCATCAGACAATACTTATTAAAATGAAAAAAATTATTTGAAATGAACTGAAATATTTCACTCATCAGTTTACCCAGTTCCCCTGGTAATGCGTGAAATTGTCGTGAAAGTTCAGGTTTACAACGGCAAACAGCAATTTGCAGGCAACACCGAAAACTGCCGTGAATTGACATGGGTCTTGCTTGGCAGTTGTCCCCCCATGACCCTCCTCCCCCTAATTCTAGGGGAGGCTTTAACATGTAAATGAGAATGCTGTGAGCTATACAAATGCAAATCAGTATAGCAGGGGGAGTTTTACCCCAAGTGACATTTTTTCTAAAAGGTATTAACTACATTTTAAGAAAATCTCTGATATAAATACATCAGGCTCAGTATAGCCTAATTATAGACTATATAGATTATATTTCATCTTGAACTGATCTATTTAATGAAAGTATGTTAGATTAATTATTGTGTATGTCATTAGCAATGGCCACTGTTATATAAAAAAGATACACAAAATTAATAAAACAAAACTCCTGGAAACAAGTTAAAGATAAAACGCCAGTTGTTAAGAAGTTGACTGTCCAGTTTTGTTTTGTTTTTGTTTTTTTTTTCATTTTGACACACTATGTTAACATTATGGACTTAAATCACAAAATAACATAAAATCAGAGTAGGAAAAAGTTAGATTTTTTTTCTGTGAAAACCACAAATATGTTTAATGAACCAATTGCATTAGTTATATTGCAAATAGAAATTGTTGTTTGCTAAATTTGTGCATAAGTTTTTGAAATTTACAAAGTTATATGTAACTATTTACATTTAAAGGCAGACAATGCCGGCTCAGGGCTCCTCAGCTCATTCCTGCCTGTTCCACATTCAGCAGTCTCCTCCTTGTTTTGACTCACAACACAAAAAAACGACTACACTACACACTATAAACACTACACTAAACACTATATAACACACTAACTATACACTCCAAACACACTATATGTCACAAATCTCTCAACTCTCAAAACATGCCATATCTGTCGCTTTCTGTATCACCATCGGCGTGCCTCACACAACTTCCCCTGTTCCTCATCAACCAAACTTGCTGCTTGCGGACACTTTCGTGACAAAAGTCTGTTTGCACTGTTTCTTCCTGCACCAGACACAAAGCAAATGTCACAAATGTGACAGCAGTGTTCGCGAAAAAGCGTCACAGACATTTTTTACCCTAAGTCCGGTTTTGGACTCGGGAGGTGGGCCGTGGGGTTGGGCTAGCAGCTAGCTACACACGAACATCCACAGATTCCAATTCTTCAGGATCTCTTCAGATAGGAACAGACTTGTTCCGGACTCCTTTATTCTCATTAATCCACAGTCAGTTTAGATGCACAGAATGGGACTGAACCGCTGGCAAAATCCCGGTCCAGCTTGCGCTGCTGCAGGTATAAATCCGCTTGTTTCTTAAAGTCTGTGTAAAGCATAATTGAATTTGTGTTATGAGTTTGTCATACCAAAGAAACATGTGTCATTGACCACTGAGCCAAATTTGAAAAATTAAAAAAAAATTGCCAAGTATATAAAATTAGGTCTCAAAATCATGAAAAAACAAGAACTTCTCTCTGCTGTGAAACGGTGGGAGCGTGTCAGTTACAGATGCTGGAACCACACCCACGTGAAGGAGGGGAGTCTCCATGCACTGTATAAAGATTTAACCTACAGTAACAATGTAAGGTAGCAGCATCATTGGAGGGACCCAGCCCGACCTGTTTGAGCCATCAGAGCTAGAAACTGACTCTGAGTCAGGCACTGATAGTGCTCAGCCTCGTTCCTCACAGTCCGTGTTTTACATTACACACAAACTTAACACCCCAGTCTACATATAAGTCCTTGTCATAGCTATATTCATGCACATAAAATATTACCTGTAGATTATCATTGTGCTGTCAGATGGACTCCACTCAGGGAATGAGGCCAAATCATGTCATGATTACATGCAATAACATTTGCTAACATTAAATGGGCATGACAGGATGCACGGTGTAAAATCACTTTCAGGATTTGCACCTTCAGCAAAATGTACAATATTTATAACATACATACGCACACACTTAAACTTGGAGCTTAGATCTGGCCCAAAAAAATCAGGCCCGACCCGAGCCCTGCCCAGCCCATGTACGTTGTGTCGAGGCCGGCTGCCCAACACATTAACTGTAATTATGAGCCCGAGCCCGATTTAAACCCAACATTTTTTTAAAACATGGGCTGTTATAACGGACGTTCTCAAGCTCCATGTTGCACTTACACTGTGCGCTACTATTATTTTTGTCATGTTCCTTAGTAAAAATATATATTTTAGCTTTTCTTCTTGCATCTCGGGGAGGGACGTCACGTGCGCGAGAAGTCACGTTTTCTTTACAAGGACACTCGTTCATGAGTAAAACCACACAGTGGCACAAACAACACGGAGGGAGGAGAGAGATGCACCTTTTGTAGCTGGAAGTACGGTCATTATTTTGAGTTATTACAAACACACACACACACACACACACACACACAAATGCTTGATCAAGTGCCAGCCCGACCCGGCCCGAGGATATTGACGAGAAATGTCGGCCCGACCCGGCCCGTGGTCCAATTCGGGTCAGCGCAGAGACTCTAAAGTCTGGCTGGCAGTGGGGATGAGAGCACCTGTTGTCGGCGGGACAGTCGCAGGCGGGCACATAATGCTGGCCGAGATGAGAGCATGCGCTGTCAGCGGGACGGGAGGATGCAAGCCGGGGATGGAGAGGGTTGGTTCAGCCCCACTGACCAGCGTCAACAGACTCTTTAGATATCCAGACTTTACCTGGTGACAGTCCCTGTAACTATATATAACTAAGTGGACAATGCAGAGACAGATGTTGGTGGTGATTTTTCTCCACAGTAGCTCCTTTTGACAAAATTGATCCACCATTTCCTTACGTTGTCATCCTTAGGGAACTTAAATAAGCCAACGGCATCGTTACAGCGCACACTGTGGCATCCAGGAAAGATGCAGGAGTGATGTGGAGGAGACATGACTGTTTAGCTGACTGGTTGACTGGGTAGCTAACTGCAAACTATTCTAAGAGATGCTATCCTGTGAGTACCATACCACTCTCATTTAATTGTTTTCCAGCTAAGACATGTTACGAGACAGTATGCAGGGTCTTCAGGTGCTGTTTTTTGGATGCGTTAATAGATGTGTTGTGTCCATAGGCAGTGCATCGCGCAGTACTGATTGTGAGTTGAGTGTGCTAGCTGAGGATGAGATGGACCTTTGGAAGTGCGCCACCATAGACCTGATATCTGATGAGGAAGACGGTGGGGTGTCTGGATGGACTGTGCGACCTTCATTCTTTGGCAGTCAGGAACTCACCAAGCTCTGTGCCACACTGCAGTCGAGATTAAAGGCGATTCCAAAATACAGGGCAACGCACCACAGACGTCTGCAAAATGGACCGAATTCAGACAGAATGCCGCCAGTTACAGTTAGATACAGTTACAGATCCGAGGCGGCAGACAGACACTTCATGGTGCTGTAGGATTTTGGACTTGTATATATTTTGGATGTATATATGTATAATTTTGTTTTTTTTTTGTTTAAAAGTGGTGGTTTCATCCAATACTGAGGACATTCAAGCACATTAATCTAAAAACTTGAGGACATTAAGCTGAAAACTGTCATTTATGTCACGGACATGTTTGGCCCAGGTCTCAAGAATCCCTTTTTTTTCCTTCATATCATACACTACAAGATGACATGCAACTGAAAGGTGAGTGCACCCTCTGACAGTGTCGCCACCAATCAATAATGTAAACACAACTGACCGCACATTAATTTGCGGGAATTTTCATATGTAATCCATTGTTTCTATTGCAGAGAGTTCATCTGACTTCAGTGTACGTTATTTAATACCGGCAGGAGCAGACCAACAAATAATATCAAGGAACAACTTCCTCATTCCTGTCCGGACCAAACTTCACACTTTTGAAAAGAGTCCAGCCGTAAATATAATGGCCAATATACATTCACAGTCACAGCGCCACATGTTGAACACAGGAAATGATATTTTACCCCTTCCTGCATTGTACAAAACACGGACAGTTAAGAGATGCGTACACAATAATCGGGTACACAGCACGCCCCTGACAGCAGCATGCCCAGAAAAGTGGACTGTGAGGGCAGTTATATTTTGTTGTGCACATTAATTTTGAAACTTTGAGTATGCAGTTTCTAGACTTTTTGTGAAATCATTTCAGTATGAATGTGCTGCAATTTGCATGAATAATGTTAACATGACTTAATTTTGTAGTATGGGCATACATACATGCATGCATGCCAAAATAGCATCTAAAATAAAGTTATAATAAAACCAAACCACACACTGGTAAGACCTCATCTTATTTTATATTTTGTACAGTTTCAATCCTGCATATAGTGAGAAAATAATATATCTGAGTACCTGCAGCTCAGAGTTTTATCCTTCATAGGTTAACTTTAGATGCTGCAGGAACAGAGATTGATGAGACTTTGAAAAATAGAGTAAGGTGCTGAAAATCCACAGCCTTGGTAAGGGAGAGAGAAAGAATTCTTGAGTGAGAAAGTCAAAAAAGAGAGGTGTAAGTTTGGAGGAGAGACTGGCTTGGTGGTGTATGAGGACTTTGATGGTGACAGAAGAAGGGCAGCATGGTCAGAGCCGCTCTCTCTCCCCTCAGGGTGCACTTGTCACTCTGTGATGTACACATTTTCACGTACACACACTTGCTACCTTATAGCTGGATTGCACTGCTGCCTGAGGTGAGAGGGTTAGGCTCAGTCACCACTGGCTGTCTCAAGCACAAACACATACATGGCCTTTGCTCAAGATGGCTGCTCAGACCCTACACCTTACCCTTACCTCACCCTACCCCCCATCAGCATTGTAGCTGACAGGGGATTTAATTATGTTTGACTGGCAGGCCATCTTTTTTTCCTTTTTTTTAATATATTGCACGTCTAAGCAACTTATGATTACTGCTTATGTTCATTCACTTCACCCACCGTTTCCCCGGCCAAATTTGAACACACGATGCACTCACAAACATGGAAAGGAAAAGAAAAGGAAAAGAAAAAAAAGGAAAGAAAAGGACTGTCACTTATATGAAATGACAAAGATAACGTAACAAGATTTTGGGCTGAATGGAGGCAGCTTTGGCGTTCCTTAATCTAGCTGGAGCCTCTTAGCAGCTTTTCTCATTGGCAAAGGGTATGGGTGGGGGAGGGAGGTAGTTTCTAATGGCGTTTTAATTAAAGCTGCATTTGGCTCAGCTTACAGCGTGAGACGGCCTCTTCGTCTTCCCTCTGTGACTTCCCCCTCTGTTTTTATTCCAGTTCCTCAAGCCCTGCAAAGCATATCAATCTCAGTAACTAATGTTTGTGTATTCTCCCCCCTTACTTAGCAATGGTAAATTATGTATATACCGATATGTTGATACTTTACATTCCTTTATGTTGCAACTCAACATTTTTTGAGGTTCAATTTAAGTTGCATTAACTTTGAAGAAAAAAAGCTGAGGCACTCAAGAAGGTAATGATAAAAAGCCTTTATTGGTACATGGCTAGTCTAATAAAAACATGCCAACCCGTTTCAGCCTAAAAGGCCTTCATCAGGGCAAGTGAAAAGTGTTTGTCAGTCAACTCTGCTCATTGTTAAATAGGTGATCAGAAACAGCTGCTCAGTGTGAGCAGTAAGGCGGTCACATGATCAGGATGACCTGCTAATGGCAGAAAAAAAAGGACTATAGCAGACTCTGTAAAACCAAAAGGAAATTTGCACTACACATTTAAACATCATTGATTCAACTAAAAAAAAAAAAATAAATACATATTAAGTAGTCACAAATATTGTCCTGACGCCTTGTTCAAAATATCTAGTAGTTTCACCCAGCTGTCATGCCACCAGTAACACCTCCATCTACTGTCAAGAGAGGCAGGTCATATATGTGAAATGTGAATGTGAAGAGGGTTGTGCCGATAGCTGACAGTCATCGACTTCTGAGCCCTGTAGCATTTTGTGATTTAAAAGGGGTTAGGGTGTTCCCCAAAACAACCAGGGACCTGTTTATGCATGCAGTCTATGGATACAGAGCATGACATTGATGTTGGGGATTCAGTCCCAGTTAAACAACACCCATACCATGTCAATCCGGTGAAAGGGGCCATGTTAAAGAAAGAAGTTGAAGTAACATACTTAGGCCGAGTCGTGGGAGGGGGTCAGATGCATCCACTGGATGCAAAAGTGTCTGCAGTCTGCAACTTTCCTGGCCCTGCTGATTGCAAAGAGCTCCAGAGACTCCTTGGTATGGTGGGCTACTACCGTTGGTTTTGTTAAAACATTTCTTCTGTAGCAGTACCACTGACAGACTTGCTTAGCCCTAAAGTAACGTATCAGTGGACTGAGCAGTGCCAACAAGCTTTCGAAAACGTCAAGGCACTGTTGATTTCTGCCCCTGTGTTAGCTACACCGGAATTTACAAAACCTTTTTCTCTGGTGGTTGATGCTAGCGATCAGGGTGCAGGCGCTGTCCTTATGCAAGATGATGTTGAAAATGTCCATCATCCTGTCTGCTGCTTCTCTAAGAAGTTTAACCACCACCAGCAGCGGTATTCCACCATTGATAAGGGGGCTTTATCTGGTGGCTTTAGATAAAATCGATGTGACACACACAGTCCACTGTTAGCTGCTCCACGCCATTAAAGGGATATTCTGGTTTAAGTTTAATCCATTGTCTGACACACCTTGACACTGAGTACGACCCCCCTTGGGAGATAAAGTTTGTGGACCGCTAGCTTACATAGTTTTAGCATCCTCAGAAATGACTGCACAACAACAATACGCTGCGGCAAATGGATCCAAGAATAAATCGCTATCAAAAAGCCACAAATAATGCTCAGAACAGCACCAAACTTCAACAAAATTAGAAACAGGGTCCCAGCACATATTTCGAGTCATCAAACATTTGATATCATTGCCGGCTTTGTCGGAAAAGATAAACAAATCTCCCCACCCGAGAAGCCTCCTTGTTGTGGGGAAGCCCTGCGAGTCGATGACAGAGTGCAGGAGAGTCCCGTAGTAATGGTATTCACTGAGCTGCAGAACCCTACTGCACTTGGTAGCCGTATATTTCAGTCAAGACCTGCACTTTTTGTATCACTTTTCATTGCTTCTGATTTTTTCTTCATAAACTTTCATGTAGACTTGTCAAATCAGGATTGCTTTTATTTATTCATTTATTTTTAAACAAGTCCATTTTCCTTTTTTAGATTGATGCCAGCACAATGAACAGTAGAGACTTATTTGCCATCATATGGGGATCGCCCGGCAGTGTTAGGATTTTGTAGGTGGAGGAAAACAGCCATAACACTCGCACATTGAAAGTTTTTAAGTGCCTTAAAACAGTCCTGTCCAAAAAAACCCCCAAAAACCTTGAGATGAAGGAGGCAGCAGCGAAAACCTAGGGGTGCATTCCCCAGAATATAATAAAAATGCTCTGAAGACAGTGAGAAAAATAGAAATAGGATGGATACATTATAACAATGAAAAAGAGGTAAGCAAGTGAGAGCCAAACGAGGAGGGGAAAAGTCAACATTTCAAAGGATGCTCAGAAAAAGGATTTAATACAGGAATAGCCTGTTCTCTCCAGATGGGAGAAACGGTCTTGATTTTGAGTTAGATCTCATGAATTATGAAGAGGTGACAGTTGATGATGTAATCACAGTCGGAAAATTATACAATGATTCAAGATTCCCTCTCCTTAGTTTTTATTTGACAACGAAGAAGAAAACAATTGACAGTCCACACAGTCACAGCGCAGGTGTAGCTCCAACTTTGGAGAGACAGCACAGCTCTCAGTCCTCAACACTGTCAGTGTTGCAACGGCATCATCTGCTATGTTTGAAATGGTCAACACTGAAGGGCTGTCTCTTGTAAGCACAAGTGATGACAATTTTGTCTTTTCACTATATTCTGCAGAGAGTGTGAATGAGGATGTTAATAAGAGCAGCAGCATTGTTTTTATAGCACCCTTTTCTGAGAATGAGCAACATAATTTGGATGATACACTGCCTGTTTCACCACAAACCATGCCATCCAGTGAGAGAGTGAAGAGAATATTGGTTGTTCACAGAGGGCAGGTACTGCGACAGCTCACGGCACATGGTTGACATCAAAATCAAGCTTGTTCTACCAGATGGAACACATGAGACGGGGTATGATGATGGAGGGGTTTTGAGGGACTGGCTCTCCAAATTCTGAAATGAATTCTACGACCAGTGCACAACAGGAAATGCTTTTAAAGTGCCCTTTCTAAGGCATGATTTTGGACAGCAGCAGTGGGAGAGCATTGGCCGAATAATTACTTATGGATGGATGAGGGAGAAATATCATCATGAAAATCACGCCTGTCATATTACAGCAAGTTGCCCTGGGATATGTAAAGAGCAATCTAGTGGAGAATTGACTCAGATACATGAATGCCTGAATCTGAGCATACTGTGTTTGAATCATGGCAATCTAATATTAACAGGGTCAACCAAGAAGAATTAATTGAGATCCTAGACAACCATAGCTGCAGAAGGATACCAACATCCAGCACTGCCAGTGAAATCATTCAAGAGCTTACCCACAAAATGCTTGTCCAGGAGCCCGCCTATGGATGAGAGTCAGCACCTCCAAGTTTGAGGCCATGGTTCTCGACCGGAAAAAGGTGGCTAGCTCCCTCTGGGTTTGGGGGGAATTACTGCCTGCCACTTGTGTTTTGTGGACCTGGAGAAAGCATTCAACCGTGTCCCTCGTGGCATTCTGTGGGACATTTTGTTTTGTTTTCATTTAATGATAACTTATTAATATCAAACCATTCTTTTAACATGATCAACTCCTTTTCTACTGTTGACAACATTACTGTGGCCGCTGCACCGATCTGCCTGTCAATCTCACTCTCCATCCTTTCCTCACTCGTGAACAAGACCCCAAGATACTTAAACTCCTCCACTTAAGGCAGTAATTCTCCCCAAACCCAGAGGGAGCTAGCCACCTTTTTCCGGTCGAGAACCATGGCCTCAAACTTGGAGGTGCTGACTCTCATCCCAGCCGCTTCACACTTGGCTATAAACCATTCCAGGACATGCTGGAGGTCCTCGCTTGAAGGAGCCAACAAGACCACATCATCCGCGAAAAGCAGAGATGAAATCCTGTGGCCTCCAAACCAGACCCCCTCCGTCCCGTGGCTGCGCCTAGAAATTCTGTCACTAAAAATAACGAACAGAACCGGTGACAAAGGGCAGCCCTGCCGGAGGTCTGACTTACTGTTGGCAATGTGAACCCGGAGCACCTCCCACAGAATGCCACGAGGGACACGGTTGAATGCTTTCTCCAGGTCCACAAAACACAAGTGGACTGGTTGGGCAAACTCCCATGAAGCCTACGTTTGGGTCTGCCAGGTCTGTCCAGCTTCCTCCCCTACCAGCAGATCCAACTCACCACCAGGTGGTGATCAGTTGACAGCTCAGCCCCTCTGTTCATCTGAGTGTCCAAGACATACGGCTAGAGGTCAGATGACACGACACCACCACAAAGTCGATCATTGACCTCCGGCCTAGGGCGCCCTGGTGCCACGTGCACATATGGACACCCTTATGCTTGAACATGGTGTTCGTTATGGACAAACTGTGACTGGCACAGAAGTCCAGTAACAAAACACCACTCTAGTTCAGATAGGGGATGCCATTCCTCCCAATCACACCCCTCCAGGTAACACTGTCACTGCTCATGTGAGCATTGAAGTCCCCCAGTAGAATGACGGAATCCCCGGTTGGAGCACTCTCCAGTACCCCTCCCATGGACTCCAAGAAGGCCGGGTACGTAAATGTCACTGAAAACCCTTCCATCTTCATACTGGAATTAAACTCATCTTCAGAACAGTATTTACAGTTCATGTCAATGTTCTGGTAGAAGTGGATCTCTGGATCAGTGTCATTTTGACATCACTCATAAAGCTTGTGATCTTCAGTCAAAAAGTCAAAAAACTTCTGTGCGTTCACACATTTTTACCATATTTTGTCACTCACAAGCAGTATTTCGCCATATACCTGTTTTCCATGACACAACATAAACGTTAGACATTTCCCCATTATTCAGCATCTCTACCAGTTGTTTCATCATTTTCATTTGTATCGTTCCAGCTCATTAATGTCTCTGATGGCTATCAATTTAGCCTGTTAAGGTGCGCCATTTAGTCATATCATTATTTTGCAGTTCCTTTTCCAAATGTCCTGAATCCACTTTTCCCTTTTCAGAATTCTAGCTTGTCCTGCAATTTCACCATTTCTCTTTGTCAGATGTTCATTCACATATACCCCTGTGCCCTTCAAAGTTTTTGGCCACTTTAGCACCTCATTTTTGTGTTTTCTACTCACAAATCGAATGATGATGTTGGGCCTGTTGGACGTGTTGGGCCTGTTGTCCCATCTTTGGGATATAGTGTGGCAAGCAGCTATATTTTGACTGTCTATAGGAATGTCTTTGTTGTTGAAGAGATTGATGACTTGCTGCTCAAGTGTGTATGGTTCATCTCTTGGTGCATCCTCACCCTCCTTGTCCCCTGCTGTAATCCATGCGTAGGTACGGTGGGTTGTCTAAAGTCTATATGTCACAAGGTCTTCCATCCTTGTGTACTGCTCCAAATCATCTACTCTTCTTTCAAGCTCTTCAATTTTCTTGTCTTTTTCTTTGATCAAAGCCTCCAGTTGCTTCACTTCAATTAATTTCAGTAAACCCATCTGTTGCTTTGCCACCTTACTTAGCTCCTCTGACATTCAAAGATTTTTTAACCTCCTCCATGTCTTCTCCTAGTTTCTTTATAGCCATGTCTTTGGTTGATTAAGACAATGCTTAGGAATGCAGAACATACCCAGGTAGTCCAATATTGCTGGTGTGTTAACAACACTGCGGCCTGCCACCAAACGCAGCCTTCCACTGAAATATGCAAAACCTCAAAAGTGGCATAAAATAATCTTACCAGTTGAAAGGTCTCTTTCTTGTAGGATGAAAATACAACTCAAACATGTGGATTTCAAGTTATTTTCCTTATTTTTGATGGATTGGAAGAGCCAAGCTGTCTGACCTGCTTAGTCAGATTTTTTGAAATTTTTTTAATCAGATCAGATTTTTTAAAAATCTGATGACAGATTTTTTTTTAAAATTAATATATTTATCAAGTAAGCACAGTCACAGTGTAAATATCTAACATCCGTTGTTCTGGAAGAATGTAAACTATTTGTAAACCCAGAGAGCACTATCGCAGAAATCACTTATCTGTTATAAATGGTCAACTCTCAGTGTCAGTTGCTCAAAACACCCACCTGCTGAAGGAATCTTTTTGCTACATTGTCAGACATTCATTTACACAAAAGCTACAATATCTATATTGTATATA
>JARJLU010012337.1:0-23278 GCA_030272975.1 Sparidentex hasta | reverse complement strand
ATTGAAGATGAGACGTGGCTGGGTCTTTCAGCATGACAATGATCCCAAACACACAGCCAGGGCAACAAAGGAGTGGCTTCGTAAGAAGCATTTCAAGGTCCTGGAGTGGCCTAGCCAGTCTCCAGATCTCAACCCCATAGAAAATCTGTGGAGGGAGTTGAAAGTCCGTGTTGCCCAACGACAGCCCCAAAACATCACTGCTCTAGAGGAGATCTGCATGGAGGAATGGGCCAAAATACCAGCAACAGTGTGTGAAAAGCTTGTGAAGAGTTACAGAAAACGTTTGGCCTCCGTTATTGCCAACAAAGGGTACATAACAAAGTATTGAGATAAACTTTTGGTATTGACCAAATACTTATTTTCCACCATGATTTATTTTTCCACATTCTGTCTCTCATGGTTGAGGTTTACCCATGTTGACAATTACAGGCCTCTCTAATCTTTAAAAGTGGGAGAAATTGCACAATTAGTGGTTGACTAAATACTTATTTGCCCCACTGTATATACGCCTCATTTTAAAAGGTGGTGTGAACAGCTAAACAAAAAATCGGATCAGAGCAAAAACTCCAAATTGAGCATTAAGACTTGCGGGGTGAACGGGGCTTAATGGAATTTACCGAGCAACTAAAGAGTAGAGACTTGAGCTTTAAGCTTTGTTTGTTACAAGAACAAACTTGCTCACGTCTCAGCTTGTTAACATATTGGGGAAACTGCAGTCAGCTACTTTCCCATACAGCGTGTGGTAGAAGTTAAGGAAGTGTTGTATCAACGTGGGCAGACAGCTTTCCGATAAGCAGCCAACCCTGAAATGTTGCCAAGTGATCCCTGAGAAACTGAGGGGGAAGAAGAAGAAGAAGAAGAAGAAGAAGAAGAAGAGAAGATGGATAAAGAAGGGGAGGGGGGCGGAGTCCACTTTGATGGTGACCAATTTTTACTTTTTATTTTTCATGCATCCACCTCCTCTCTTTCAATTTTTCCTCGGTTGCCAATTTTTCTCACCCCTTTCTGTCTCCGTCTGTGGGCGCCTCGCCTTCCTCCTCCTCCTCCCCAGACTCCTTCGATCTGTGTAGCCTCAGCAGGAAATGGAGAATTTGTTAAAAAGGTGGCAGTAGATCAGTCTTGTAGCATCAGGCAACCTGCCAGGGAGAGGGAAGTGCTTACTATTGGCAGAGGGTATAGAAAGAGTGTTGGAGGAAGGAAAAAGAATGGGAAAACAGTGGGGTCAGATGGCAGAGCCTCACAGTTAAGAGACAGTGGATGACTGGATAGTTACATGGCACATCAGCCACCACAACATTTCCTTTTAGAAGTCTTTTTCTTTGACAACAATACTTACTATTAAGTTTAAATGATCACGTAGTTCCCTCTCTGTTATTCAGTCTGATATTGACTTCTTCTGTTTCTTCTACTTCTCATTCTCTGTGGGTCTTTACTGGGGTAGGAAACAGGTGTTTGTTGTATACAATAAACGTTCCACTGAAACAACTAGAGTATTATTTACTTTTGTAGCCATAGTTAAAATACATTTAGATAACTAGAGATAAATAATGTAGACACATCAGCCTTTATATAGTTTTGAAAAATAGTTTTAAAATGTTTAAAATGAACTTTACAAATGTTACTTGAGAGGTTTAAAAATATAGAAATATAAGAATCTTAATCTTTATTGTTCATCAGTCAAAGTTTGTAGTTCATGCTAAGTAGCAGTAATAGTTTGTTTGCTATGCACCTGAGTCAGTGAGCCTGCACGTGTATCAAGCATTCAAGCAGTCTAACTAGTTTACAACCTAATATGTCAGTCTTGTGTTTTCTTTATTTTAATTGGAACGTCCAAAAACAAACAGCTAACCCAATTGTGTTCTCAGGTAAAGGGGCGGGGCTTAGACAGAGCTGCTTGGTCTGGGGTTTTGGAGAGAGGCAGAAGCTGATTATCACCGCAGAGTGAACAGGAAAATTAAAGAGAGCCATAACATCTACAACTCCAGGGATTTACAACCAGTTATCCTGCAGGTTTTGATGTTTATGATCTACAAGAGGTAAAGAGGTGAGTGTTTGTATGGTTTCATATACTTTGACTACATGTTATAGTGTATAAATGATGTGCGTCGCTAATCGCAATCAGCCATTAGCCTAGGATAATTCGTAACTGTTTTGCTCTCAGATTGTTAGCCTTGCATTTGAAGAAATGGTTAAAACAGGCTATTGTTGGATCACCAAGGAATAGCAACACAGACAGTTGTGACTGTGCGAGGATCGGGAAAGCTCCAGCCCAGATGCTCAGTTTTGTACTGCAGTGAATGGGGTCCAGAGAAAAAGCGAAATAAAGCACCTAAAACAAGGCTCACCTTAAAAAAATCTATAACAGGTCAAGTGTACGTTGTAAAGAGAAAATTCACACCGCTTGACATCGCCGTCAGACCTTCCTTTCTTTTGGCACTACATTTTCTCAACCGTAGAACCTCCGTATCCCTACGCATCCCTACGCATTACCGAACTGGGAAGCAGCTGATCTGCGAGTGGCGAAATACACTGCGAGGCCCAGCTGCTGGACGAGAGGTTTACTTTCGATAAAAACGAAACTTAACTCTCTGTATCCCTCTGCATTAGCGCAACTGCGTAGGGATACGGAGGTTCTATGGTTGACAAAAGTGATAATGATGAAGTGTACAAACCCTAAATTGGGACACAGCATGGAGAATGTATATGAAACACAGGAAGCCAGCAGGCTGGTGATCAGGGAAACAGAGGTTCTATGGTTGAGAAAATGTAGTGCCAAAAGAAAGTGCAGTCTGACGGCAATGTAAAGCGGTGTGAATTTTCTATATACAGCGTACACTTGAACTGTTAAAGATTTTTTAGGTGAGCCTTCTTAATTTGCTTAAATTTAACTTTTTCTCTGGACCCCGTTCACTGCAGTACAAAGCAGAGCGTCTGGGCTGGAGTGGCTCTCTACTTCTCCAAACTGAGGCTGCGCTGATCGGTGATTACGGTAGGGAACAGAACGACAATAGATTTGTACTTTATATGACCCCACTTCAGAAAACACAAACTATCCCTTTAATCAAAATTATTAATCCGCCCTCTGACGGCCTTCACCAACCAATCAGTGTCATCAAAACAACAACAAACTCAAAAGACTAGCACCAATGTACAGCATAGTATACGTAGTACCAACCTGTGAGACTAGTCTTTAAACAACACACATACATGTGGTTGTTGCACATTGTAGTTTGATACATTAAGGGCGAGTCAATCTAATTACTGACTGACTAACTAGTGATTGGATGTGTAAATCTTCTTAAAGGTCACGTCTTACCTGTTCAGTCCATGCCCTTTAACTGCCCCAGCAGTTTATCATAGTTACGTACAGCACCATTACACAGATTTCCTATGCTGACACTGGCTGTAATTACATTAGAAGTCGCAGCCATTCAGAAACCTAGAAAGAAAGAAATGTTATACAATTCCATAACAACAATTCATAGGACAAATACATTGTAAGACAGAGGGACAAACTAAATTATGACATCATGTAGTCCAAACAAAAATAAATCTCTTTGTAAAAATAGTTTTTACCAATATGTGAAAATAGTTGTAATGAACAAGCACCGATGCTGAGGATTTGTCTCTGTCACTTTGTGTAATATCAATATAACAGTTGCCAGCACCGAGAGGTAGCAACATTGTGGTAAACCATTATTTTTAATGAAAAATAGAATTCTCAGAAAGAGAAATGCTTCTGACTTTCTGATATTACCTGAAAGGATTTTGGTTTCGTTGTGGCATGTCAGAACAGAAAGTATGTGTTGGAGCATTTCATATTTTGCCCACATCATTAATTTAGCTGCACTGTGCCAGCCCTCTTGCTGTGCACGTTTGAAATACCGACAGTACGGTGTCATCTTTTATGTTCACAAAAAAGGAGACATCTCTTTTTTGCCCTTGCAATCCCATAGTTTCCTTTTTCCCTCTCAGCTCCTGCCTCGACTTCACACTGTTCAAATCACTGAATGAACACAGTTTTTTTCTGGCCATTGTCATAATTTGAAAAAGAAAATCGTTCAGAAAATTGTTAGAAAAAAATTCAAGATGTTAACATTCTAACCACGAAGTTACTCCCCCAAGTTAAAAGTCAGTGAGTATAGATTTAAAGCAAAGCAACTGAGGCAAAGATCCATTACAATAGGCAGTGTAGTCAGGTTTCAGTGGCAGGTTCAGAGGTCTGACAACAACCAAGGGACCTAGATGAAACATTAAACATTACTACTAAAAAACCTCTGAATATTGCTGAAAAGATGGTTTGAATTGGAGCAACCACAATAAAAGCCAAAAAATCCAACAGTGAACATTGTCTTAAAATGACATCTATTCTTAAAGTCAGTGGTTCCCAACCTGGGGTCCGCGCCCCCCCAAAGAGGAGCACCAGAGATCACAGGGGGTGCGCACAACTTTGTCTGCTCTGAGGTTGTGAGGTTAAAGTTATATTTTGTGCAACCTCCTGAGGTCGATTATAAAGGCGTCAGAACACAGTGCAAAACAGTTTGTTGCATATGGGGCGACATAGCCACGGACCAGTCAGGGTGCCAATGCTGACCCCTGTCCACCACTGAAAGCGCTAACAATGGGCACGTGAGCATCCGAACTGGACCACGGAGCAATGGAAGAAGGTGGCCTGATCTTATGAATTACATTTTCTTTTACATCACATGGATGGCCGGGTGGATGTGCATCACTTACCTAGGGAACACATGGCAGCAGGATGCACTGTGGGAAGAAGGCAAGCCAGTGGAGGCAGTGTGATGCTTTGGGCAATGTTCTGCTGGGAAACCTTGGGTCCTGCCATCCATGTGGATGTTACTTTGACATGTACCACCTACTTATGCATTGTTGCAGATCATCTAAATTCCCCAGAGAACACTCTAACACTGTAAACAAGACTGAAACGCTTAGTACAGAGATTAACACAAAAGATGAATCGGCAATGGGCTGGGGAAACACAAGGACTATACATACACTAGTGGCCAACCAGTCAGAGACTAAGAACCAAATTTTTTGCTGTGTTACTGCATAGAGCCATATCATACACTCAGCACACATGGACATCCCCCCATCTCTTCCTCTCATTCTCACCCTCTCTCTCACTCACACACACACACTCATATGCACACACACACACACACACCTGCTAAGCCAAATTTATTGTAAATGTCACACGTCAACATGATAATGATTGAAAGTGACTCCCACAGTACTAAGTCCATAGGCCATTCACTTTCAACAATGAGCATTGTGTGCACTTTCTCACACACACAAACTCTCAGTTCGACCACGTCCTCAGCATTTTTCTCTTCCTATGCATGTTGCTTAGTGGGACTTCTGGCATTCCTTGCCTTGAACAATCCTCTTCAAATCTGGCTTGTATTACGTTGTTGCCACTGACTTGCAGACATATGTTGACCCAAACACTGACGGTATCTTGAGCGCAGCCCATTTGACATTGGGGTATTTTTCCATTGGTACACTTTTCCAGAACTCAATGGTCCCTTCCCTTAAACCAGGTTTCAGTTGGTCCTCCTCACAAAGATCGATCATCTCCACCTCAGGCGCGGCCTCATCTGTGATTAGCGGGGGTTTCAAACAGTCCATCTCTGCGTTAAAGGGGTCAACAAGGAAGATAATCTGTGGCCTGTTCAGTTGTAGATCACAGAACCAGGTCACAAGCTTTCGTGCAGGTTTTCACCCAGTGTTGCATATCTGTCTGTTTGCTAATTCAGGGCGGTGCTAATGACACGCCCACTGGCTTTTAGCAGACTGGGAAACTGTGCTAAATCTCCGTTTGAATATGAGTCTTGAACAGCATCAGTTTCTTGACAACTGCAAACACACTTTGCAGCAGGTCAGGCAACATTTTAACTTACCCTGCATGGTCAGGTTCAGTCTGTCCAAGTGACACAGCATGTCGACCAAAAAGGCCAGATCCATAATCCACTTGGGGTCTGGGAGCTCGGAACCGTGGCTCAAGTGCTAGAGCAGGTTGGCAGGTTAGAGGGTCAGCGGTTCGATCCCTGCCCTTGCCACTTATGTCATGGTCGTTGTGTCTGCTGTATGTTTGAGGTGGTAGTCGGAGGGGCTGTAGGTGCTGAATGGCAGCCATGCTTCCATCAGTCTGCCCCAGGGCAGCTGTGGCTACTATTGTAGTTTACCACCACCAGTATGATTTTGTGTGAATGAATGGGACCTGAAACCCTATCAGGTGCTTTGGATGTTTTGAAAAATGCCATGCAAATCCAATCCATTATTGTCCTTCACTTCCATGAAGAGTTTCAAGGCATCCAAAAGCTCAAAGAAGCGAGATAAGTACCTTGCCATTTGATAGCCACCTTACAGTTCAATGCAGTGGCAGGTCACCTGGAAGCCCTTGGTCCAGCTCAGCAAAGGGATTCTTGAATTGCGTGTGATTAAGCACATGTGTGCAGATGTACTTGACGATCTCCATCACAGGCACGTCAAACGCACATTTATGTGAGATGAAAATATTGAACTCAAGCAAACATGCATACACATACACATAAAAAGACAAAAACATTTTTTTTTAATTTGAGCCGCATGTGGCTCAGGAGCTGCAGTTGGCCAGGCCTACACTAGTGGGAACAGGTGATAGGGAAGAGATGAATGAAATCAGGGCAGGGAAAGATCACAGTGGAGGGAGAAGGGATCTGAAACAAGAGGAACAGATAAATACTGCATAACAAAACAGACAATGGAAAACAAACTATAACGCAGAGTGAGACATGACAGCCATAAATAAAAACTGTTTCTACTAAATTGACTTACGATTTAAATTGGCTATTTGATATATTCAATATTTTTAAGTGTAAACATCTTTCACCGACAAAAGTTGGTTTAAACTTTCCATGTAATTGGTTGAAATAAAGCATTAACAAATGACAGAATGATTTCTAAAATCACCATTTCTAGCTACTAGTTTAAAATAAATTTACAGGGGAATAGTGAAACATAGCTGCCACAAAAAGGAGACAAAAGTCCCATACATATGTCAGAAACGGTTATCATAGGCCCCATGGCAATTGTTGCACATGGGAACAGGCACCAGTTTTCCTCTGATGTGGGGATTTCTGTCAATGAGCTCAAAAAATCTATCAAAACTGGAAAATCTGGGCTAAAATCCTGTAGTGCACTCATGGTACAATGGCTTGCATTAAGCATAGCTGCTGGGACAAAACACACAGTGCTGTGGCTTAATTCTATCTTAGGTGCTGAACTGGATGACGGCTGTGACCAACAAGCTGAGAGGCAACTGAAAAGTCTCAGTTGTATCTCTGTTAAGAACATTCGCTTATCCAAAAACAAAGACTGAAGGGGATGTATATCTACAGACAGACAACACTGACACAACAATCATTGAAAAATAAACATATACATATGGGAGGTGAGCCTACATGATGCCGACGTGGCCATGCTTTCCTTGAATTTTTGACTTAAAAAAATGTACCAATACATTACATTTTATTGTCAAATTATCCATATGCAAAATAATGAAAAGCTTATAATAATATCTACAAGTGTGTGCTATCGCTTTTAAAAAATGGTTTCAAAACATTTGCATTAACGTGTTCATAAAACATTCATAATCTTGATGAGTTCCCTGAGATCTCTGCTATTTTGAAACAGCTGTAACAGTTGAAATTATGGAATTTATACGTACAGCTGTAAAAAACTGAGCTACTAACAGGCAGAGTGATACAGAATTGTGTATTAACAATTATTATAACATGGCTAACACCAAACAGGGCTTTTTGAAACTGCATATTCTTAGCCCAAGGCTATCCATAGCCTTAAGCTTAGCCTTGGGCTAAGACCCCAAGCTCAGTTGATTTTCTGGGGATCACCTCACAACGTATGGCTAATCCTGCTATGCAGCAGGGCTAGCAAGCCCTCGGCTAAGGCCAGGGTGAGCTCACTTTGGAATGTGCCAGTTTGGACACTTTTTTAGCCTGGGGATAAGCACACACTATTCACATTGCTTGATTTGAGCTGCCTGTCTTATTATAGACATTATGACACACGGACCTGCGTGCAACAGGACTTTACAAGACTAAATTAGACAGAAAATAATTTAGACCGAAGACCATGTTAGTATGGCTGGAGATTATTTATTAAACAGTGCTAAAACACTTGCCTGGACAGACTTTATTTCTTGTTCTCTGTTTCCAAAAATACCTGTGTGCATGTGGATTAGGACTCAGTTCTCCATGCTTTTGAACCCTAAAGACTGACTGTTCCTCACTCTGTTGTGAGGATCAGGAATCAGTCTGTCTACCAACCTGAGTCAACCAATCCAATCCAACAGCCACTAGTTGTTGTCGTCAGCATGAAAATGTAAGGTCTCAAAAGAAACTGTATAACATCCAACATGTAAGTCCCATGCACCTTTCTGCTTTTGCTGTTGTGAAAAAACATGCCTGTAGAGCTGTCATTACTGAGTTATAGTTATTCCTCTTAGATGCTCTGACATCTGAACTGCTCAACATGATTCTGTATTAATCTAAAAAGTTGAAATGAACACCTGTGAATAATATGAGATTCTTGCCTAACTGAGTCAGCATGGAAAACTGTTAGGATACCAAAATGGGTTATTTCGCTAAAGCTATTTCAATTTTAGTGTTCTCTGTGGATTTTTACCCTCTTCCCTTGCCTGCTTCATACTGTTACTATACAAACACACTAACACTCTCTACAAAGTTTGTTTCTAAGTGTGATTTCCCTTTATGTCAGCAGCTACATGATGGCTTTGGATGCAGGCAAAATGGAGAGAAATTTACCATTGTTCATTTGCGGATACAACCAACATTATATAATATATCTTACTGTACCTTAATCTTATTATTTCCTCACTCCATACAGTATGAGAAGCTTGGCATGCAGTTAAATGAAAGACTGATCAAAGAGCACACCATTGCTCATCCCTCACTTGCCTTTCATCGGAATGTTTATTAAGCTGAGAGTCTAAAAGACAGCGCATCCATTAAAAGGCTCAACCAGTCAGTGACACGAAGGTCCTATTATTTCTTCCCACAGTCCATTTGAGAGGACTGATGAACGACAACAGATGAGATGAGGAGAAAGGAGGAGGCCGCTGCTATTCAGAGTCTACCTTCATTGGTTTTGATGTGATATGAAGTCATCTCATTTACAGCTACCTCAGCCTGTGCCTGTGCAGCTGAACCACTCAGAGCAAAAGAAAAGTGGAGATCCGAAAAGTCCTTTAATAAAGTCATGAGAAAGTCTCCAGCTACCAAATTAGATCTGTAAGGTTGGATGGAGACAGAGAGGAGGAAGCATAGAGGAGAGAGAGAGAGAGAGAGAGAGAGAGTTTCGGCTCTGCAGAGTTGATCAGGAGACAAAGTCTTAATGTTACCCAGCAATTATGAATCATTTCAGCTGATGCGGACAATTCCTCATTTTCTGCCCTTAGTCTAATAGTTTAATTGGCAGTTAGAGGACGACCGCACAGCACAAACAGCAAACCACAACACAGGCAGAAGCAGGACAGGGTGAGTGAGTTGCTCTGGTCTTAGGGTCCAGTAAATGAATGTCAAGCATTATTTCTGTCAAACAAATCAGATACGTCATCAGATATACATGTATTTTTAACTATTTTACTAAGTATTAATGATTTTGATTTCTTATTCTTTGATTTGAGCAAACCCTAAGTAGCTGTAAATTCAGTCAGTTACTTCACTTTCCACATATGGCTTTATACATATTGTTAATAATATTGGCCATTTGTTTCTGATCATTGAGGTAACCACCTCAGTATCTTAGACAACCATTAACCATATTAGCTAGTCACCAAGCATAACTAATGTTATCTATCTTATAGACTGGCTAACCTCACTGAGGTGTATATCTAAACTGAAAAAAAGGCTAAAAACAGTGACATTTACTTAAGAATGAAAACGCATTCAGATCGCACACACACACACACACACACACACACACACACACACACACACACACACACACACACACACACACACACACACTGCATTGAGCAACTAATAGACTATATATTTGCAGCTTGCAGACACAGCTCAGTTTAAGATTGGCTGTACACAGGAACATGAGAACAGATAAATGCTGTGTAATGTCTGGCTCCACAGATACTGAGAACTGGTTACATTTGAGCCATGATATTTACTGCCCATGATTGTCCTGTCATATTGCATCAATGTTGTAAATGTTACAGATCATCATATCACATGCTATGCCATAGCTTAAAATTTCGGCAGCTAAAACCACAAATCTGGCCATGCAGGGCTGACATGTTTTCATTGTGCTTGGAAGTGTAGTGTTGTTGAGGAGGGAAAGGTCAGCATCAATCTGTTGCCTCTTCAGTCGCTGCTTTATCTGGGACTCTCTTCCCAGGCCACAGCCGCATGATCAATGCCTTCAGGCTCTTCCAGGAAGGGCTTTATACTGTGTGTGTGTGTGTGTGTGTGCGCGCGCGCGCGCGCATGTGTGCATGCATGAGTGTGTGCCAGCACAGGTTATTAGTGAGGTTAGACCAATATATGAGGCTGATATTGACCTTTGTTTTGGCTCATCTCTGATTGAATAGATGTGATGCAGTTTGATTGATCACATAAATCATGATCATGACTACAATAAATTTTAAATTGTGGAATTGATCTTGACTGCACTGGCTGTCACTGGAAGCTCTTAACCTAAACTGATTCCTGTGCCACCTTATGATGATTGTGTTGGCATTTCTTAAATGACTGGTTTCAAATCTTTACGTTTCAGCTGATAATATTCCCTTATGTAGGAGCGAGTTGTGTCTCATGATTACTGAGGTAAATGCTTTGATAGGCTATCTCTTACAGTTTTTACCCATTGCTTGAACACTATAGACACATGCTTAAACCAAAGTCACATAACGCGAAGCTGTTGTTACTATACCTTAAACAAAGTGTAACCATACCTTAAATCTGTAACACACTTGTTCCTGCACACTACACACTATTTCATACATAAGACACTTAGTTCAAAAAAATGAAATCTCAGGGTACCATTCAGAAAACACGTGTAATCAAAATACAACACACATTGGTTAATTGAAAATACTTAGACACACACCTGAGAGTACTTACAAAACTGAACACCTATCAGCCAGCTACAAAAAGGCCTCAGTTAAGCCATTTTGAGAATGTCGCTGTATAGGATAGACCAGAGCAGCCTAAGTTTGCTGTAGTCCGGGATGATCCATCGGGCTGCTCTGGTCTAGAACAGGTTCACCAACTATGAACAATTTGAAGTTGTGTACTTGCTCCCTTACTCCCCATTTCTAAATCCTGTAGAGTTACTTTTTTTTTCCGCTTGGAGATGGCGCATATATGACTGCCACCTCATGCCTGTATGCCTCTTCTGCAGGCAATGGAACAGGCCTGCAGAGACATTGAGGTAAGGTCAGTCCAGGGATGGGGGATGTTTTCCCCAATGCTTAGCGAGATGCTTGTGATGTTGATGAGATCTTGCCACAATTGTGTTTTTCTGTTTACAGTAGTGTATTGTTTGTTTTATTTTTGTTTTATTTTTGCTTTAACTGAATTTACTGTTCAGTGAAATACACTAGTGTAGTGTAATGATTTTGAATTGAGTATTTCATTTTTTGGTTGTTGTGAAAATGTGGCTTCTGTGGAACTGAATCAAAACAGTGAAAATGAAAGACTGCAGTGTTTTATATAAAGTAGACTAGTGTGTTGCTGCTGATCTGAAAGTGTATTCATATGATGCAAATGGGTATCATTTTGTCATCAGAGTGACATTTTGATAAGGATTGTTAGGTTTTGACAGCAGAGTTTCAGTTTGATGTAGATGTGAATGGTTTGTTTCCCAGTGTTGTGTCTTATTTGCTTGTGTGTAGAGTTTTGACACAGTGAGCCAAGTTTTGCTAATCTTGTTCAAGCAACAAGCAAAAACTGTAATACATTTTAATTGCCACAAAACAATTTCACAACTTGGATTTCTTTATACTTTTCTCTGTTAATTACTCAAACATGTCAAAAAGAATTATGTATAACTCATAGATTCTACCTGAGTCATATGTCATTGTTCCATTTTAGATGCAGCCTATATTGACCAAGTTTAAGCATAAAATTACACTAAAGTTGGACTTTGTCATTGAAGCAACACATGGAATCATCGAGCCACCCTATAAATCAAGCACTTTGATTTAAATGCACAATATGTACACAACAAGTCATTTGCTGTGTTGAGTTGACCAGCTCTGAAGGAGAGAGTCAGGTGCAGAGCCAACACAAGTAACACCAGGCAAGAATTCCCTTCACTGGTGGTGATCATGTTATAGTTGAGTAGATGAGGGTGAACTAGAAATGTCCCAGGAATAATGTCCAGCGAGCCTGGCAGGAATTCAGCTGTTTGGCCAAGCGGAGATGGATAAGTTGTTCAATCCAGACTAGGAAAGGAAACACAGCTCCCTCCAGCCAATGTCTCCATTCCTGGAGAGCAAGGACGACGGCCAGCAATTCTTGGTTCCCAATGTCATAATTCCTCTTGGCAGAGGAGAGATGATGTGTGGTGTGTGTTAATGAGGTGTCCAAGGCATCGACCTCCACCATGTATTGAATACAGGTCTGGATGCGCGTAGACCGGGGCTGTGGAGAACAGCTCCTTTAAATGAACGAACGCCATCTCAGGGTGGAGAAGACGGAGGCTTGGTGAAGGTGGAGAACAAATGCGTGGTGGAGTCCTTTCTTGACTTGCCGCAGATGTTCTGCTCGGGAGAGATGCATATGGCCAAGCTACATAGGCTCCTCAGATCAGGGAGGATGCATGCCAGCTGGGTAGGATGGGACAAATGACGGTGGTCTGGGTTGAGAAACGACACGACGAGATCTAAGGGCCTTCTCTCTACATCTCTCTCTAAGCCAGTTGTTGAGTCTTACGGCTAATGAAAGAAGCTCCTCTAGTGAGGAGGTGTCGTTATGGGTGGCCAGCTTGTCTTGAATGTTCTCAGCTAGACCCTGTGAAAACACTCCCTGGAGCGCAGCCTCATCCCACCCAGTCTCTGCTGCAAAAATCCTAAAACTCACAGCAAAAGCTGCTATGAAATTAGCCCCCTGCTTAAGAGAGAGCAGCCGTTTAGAGACCTGGTCAAAAATCTTAAGTAATTTAGCAGAAAATAAAATATATGAGTAACAAAAAGGCGACTGTGATCTTGAGGCAGCTTCTGCCCACTGGGACGCCCTACCCCCCAGTAAACTCATAACAAAAGCGACCCTTGCTTTGTCAGTGACATAAGCGATGGTCTGCTGATCAAATACAAGGGAGCACTGATGTAACAATTGTCCACACTGACCTAACTCACCCTATCTAGCCAGTATGGGGACGAATGGTTGACGGGGGGCGGGGACATCCATCAGAGCAGGTAGTGGAGCAGCATGTGGTGGACTAAGTCTGGAGGTAGCGGGGGGAAGCTCGGTGTACACCTGGTCCAAATGATTACCAAGGTTCGTGACACTTTCGGTTAGACCGCAAAGAGCCTCTATTACCTCGCAGAGGGTCTGTTCATGGTTGCTGAGCATGAAGCCCCTGGGTGAGATGATGTTTTGTAGATATTCGGTCCCCACTGGGTCCATCTTTGGCCAAATTATTCTATTATGGTTGGGTTGTTTTTGTACCCAAATGTAGAGACCGGAGTCAGAGCTTGCGAGTTGAAAATCTCTTGGTGGTGCAGAGATGGTTAGAAGGCGTAAAGTCCAGATCAGTAGAGACTGACAGGCAGGCAGGACGGGGGTCAGCCAGACAGGTAGGCAGGCAGGCAGGCAGGCAGGCAGGCAGGCAGGCAGGCAGGCAGGCAGGCAGACAGGCAGGCAGACAGGCAGGTCTCCTGGAGCCGACGAGAAGGAGTGTAGGAAGGTTGGCAGGAAACAGAGCAGAGTACCGCCAAGGTTTTCTGCAAAGTGAGCCAAACAAGACGAGCATTAGCAAAAAGGCAAAAACACAGGACAGAATTTACGAAAGACACTCTAGCACAATGTGATCACCATTGGTTTCGGAAGAATCTGGCACCGAAGCTGTGGAGAGAACAGTGTTAATACAGTCAGCAGGTGATGAGTAGATGATGAGCAGTTGCGCCACTCCAAAGCTGTGGCCACGCCCACAGCCACACACACGGGGAAAGAGCAGGTGAGGGAGTAAAAGAAGGGGGGTAAAAAAGGCCTCAATTCAACAGCCCCCTGTAACCCAGAAAGAGTATCCCAGTATTCCAAGGTAAAAGATGGAGAAAGAGATGTAATGATCATATTGTACCCAGGCAGCAAAGTGCTCACAAGCAATGGCTTCATTGTTCTTTACTTGTTCTGTTGTATATTAGTGATGTGTATGTGTGTGTACATAAGGAGCTCCACAGAGCTGGTGAATCCCCTGTGACTACAGGATCCTGGGTGATTGACGATTAAAGCAGCCTGTGCTGTAGTGTAGAGGGGCGTCTGATCCCAGAACAATATGGGCCAGACCTCAGATAAAGCTGCTTGTTGACTTTACGAGGCTGTCTGCCTTTGATTACACCTCCCCACCCACCTGCTATAATTTCCAGTGGCAGCAGAAGACATAAAGCCATTGTTCTTACTGCTCGCCGTCGAGGAGACTGCTTATACTTAATGTAAAATATGGCAGGGTTTATGACGAGGAGCAGCCTGTGTACATGTCCTGTGTAGTCGATGTAACTCTTACATATTGTTCCACTACATCTTGAAAAGCCACTGACTGAGATCACAATTACCTAAAGCCACAAAATCAATTCAAAGGAAAGACTTCTTTTTTTTGCACTAAAACTTTTATAACATTTTAAATTTACTGGAGGAGGAGAATTACAGAGCAAGAACAGGAGTAAAATGAGGCCATCAATTAAAGAGAGAAATACGCTGGTACAATTCATTAAATATGGAATCAGGCGCAGACATCTCTCAGTATTGAAACAAAAAGGAGAAGTGAGAGATATGATAAAGAAAATGCATCAAACAGAGGCTGTTTCTGACAGTAACAGTTCCATTGTATCCAGTACTTTTAATTTGGAGGGTGTGAGTCATCTTTTCCACAGTGTAGATAGTCCATGAAAACATCAGGTGTTAGTCTAGTGCCACCATTTGGATATACAAACATCAGGCTGTGGTTATTACTTTTCTACAAGCCAAATCTCCAAAAACAAAGAGATGAACAAATCACCAATGATTATTCCCCATACCTGCACAATCTAATATTGTCATATTGGTGTTGCTCCTGCATCATAATAATGCTGCTAGGGCTATCATTGCAACTGACCAATCACGTGTCTATAATGCCACAGCTTTGAAACTAGAAAGATATGCAAATGGGAGAAGTTCCCTTCAAGTCAAGTCAAGTCAAATTTATTATCCCACAGGGAGAAATTAAGTTGCAGTCAGGTATTAAAAAACACATAACCAATGACACAACACACGAGATAATAAATAGCAATGGTAAACAGCATTACAACACAGGTAGACAAGGACGAGTACATGAAATAAAATACAGTGCAGGGTCACTACATGGAAAGGCCAAGATAATCAGTAGTTCAAAATTCAGTGTGCTAAAGAAGAAGAAAGTGCAATAGTGACGACATTTAGAGCAAATTCAGCATATTAATGACAGTACAAAAAGGAAAGGAGAGTTTGTAACGTTTAGCCCTGTGGATGGGAACTCTATACCTTCTACCTGAGTGTAGAAGCACCATCTCTCTAGAGAGGGGGTGGTTATCACAGTCCAAAATGGCCAGAGCCTTCCTTAGAACATGACAAATTTATTATCCCGCGGGGGGAAATAATACACTTCTAATACACTACCAGTCAAAAGTTTGGACACACCATCTCATTTGATGTTTTTTCTTTATTTTCATGACTGATCATATTCCAGATTGAATGAAGGCATCAAATCTATGAATGAACACATGAATTATGCAGTAAGCAAAAAAGTGTGAAACAACTCAAAACATGTTTTATATTTTAGATTCCTCAAAAATAGCCATCCTTTGCTTTGATTACTGCTTTGCTTCATGAGGTTGTCACCTGAAATGGTTTTCCAACAGTCTTGAAGGAGTTCCCAGAGATGCTGAGCACTTGTTGGCCCTTTTGCCTTCACTCTGCGGTCCATCTTATCCCAAACTATCTCGATTGGGTTTTGGTCAGGTGACTGTGGAGGCCAGGTCATCTGGTACAACACTCCGTCACTCTGCTTCTCGGTCAAGTAGTCCTTACACTTAAGCGTGCGTTTTTGCAACTGCACTTGGGGACACATTCAAAGTTTTTCCAACTTTCTGGACTGACTGACCTTCAGTTCTTAAAGTAATGTTAGACTGTTGTTTCTCTTTACTTAGCTGATTTGACATACATGGAATTATATAGTAAACAAAAATGTGTGAAATAATTCTAAATGTGTTCATTCATAGTTTTGATGCCTTCATTTAGAATCTACAGTGTAAATAGTCATGAAAATAAAGAAAAAAACATTAAATGAGAAGGTGCGTCCAAACGTTTGACAGGTAGTGTACAAAGATAACATTGGTCTATTTTAATCAAAGCATACACTTCTTAACTTAAACAAGTGTTTTGTTTTAACTATGACAGGAAAATTAAAACAAACATGGAAATAATAATAAATGAGGCGTAAAAATAATGAGTGCACAATGTGACAATGTGTCCAAAATGTGGGTAGGAGTCCAAGTTTGGCTTGTCATCATTTTCACTCACTTCTGTTTTGCAGCAAGCAGTCGCCTCCCTCATCTGTGCGTCACCACAAGGATGCTGCTTTTTCCATATTCATGAGCAGACAGGACCGCCTCTCTGTGGAATCATCAACTTTAATTATCCTCTAGGATGCAAATGATGTTTATAAACCTTTATAATGACTTCATACTAGCATTTATACTTATAAAGCATTTCGCTGTTTGTTAACAGTGAAACAAGTTTGAACACATTGTGATGATAACCCTGTATACACTGATCAGCCACACCATTAAAAGCACTAACAGGTGAAGTGTATAAAATGCATCCTCTTTTGACAGTGCAATATAACAACCAACTGTCAGTGCCGTGGTGGCGGACTCCACCGGACACCTCCAGAGGTCCATGCCTTGGTGGGTTGGAGCCATCTTTGCGGCTTGTGGGAGACCTGCACAATATTAGGAAGGTGGTTTTAATGTTGTGGCTGATCAGTGTTAATTGCCTTTTATACATGCTCACTGAGATGGCCAACATGTTAAACCTTACAGGAGGTAAACATTAAGGTTGCAGGGACTATTTGAGAGAACCTCTACTGCAAGTGCAGTCGATAAACTTCGAATAGAACTGTGCTGCTGACTTCAATGTTGTGCAAAGACACCTGCCTATGTCATCATTTATGTTTTTCACTTCTTTCAATTATAATTATTACATCCAATGAAGTCACACTTGCTTTTGTGTGGGCTTTCAACAAATATTCAGAAATCCCCTGCAGCTGTAGCTCCAGAAATATTGACTGTTAATAATCTCTCTCTGCTAAATCAGAGTCAGAGCAGCTGTAAACTGTTACTTGCTTACAAGAACAATAATTACCACATATACCACCTAGACTTGCTCAAAATGCATGCTCCTGTGGCTATGATTACAGTTTGCTGGACTGTATAATTCAGTCATCCTTGAAGATCTTTAACTCCCAGCAGACAGTCTTGAATAGTGGGGCACCATCATAAAAGGACCCATTTCCACATCTTCTCCCTGCCATAAATCTGCACCGCTGTAAATGCCGTCTGAACCTTTGAAAGTTATACACACGATAAAGAACGAAAAGGGGTCATGTCCAAAAGGAATAATATACTGACACAATCTTACTGTTTTTAATTTTTTTTTTTTATTTCATCTATCAAAGTGAAATAGCTGCCATATTCATATAGTGTAGAAGAGGTGAAGATATGGGCAGGATAAGATTTGCAGCAGCAGTGACAGGGTGGTTAGAAATGATTATTATGGTCAAAAGGTGCTGGTGACTGTACGTTTTTATCCTCTCACTGAACACAGTTTATTCAAGCCCTGTTATTTTAGTGTCCTCTTAAGACTGCTGTGACAGATGTGCTTTAAGCAGGGTTACGTTTCTCACACTATGCTTCTGTGTATTGAGTAACAGACAATTGCTATGCAAAAAAAGTCATTTAAAGTGGCTAAGAATGTAATAAGAAATAATCTTACTGTCAGGGCTGATAGGTGTTCTTAATGATTATCAATGTATCAACAATTCAACAAGCTCTGTGGCTCATAATTCTGGAGATCAAAAATGTCTGACCCAATGTATTGGAGTGCCCTGTCCTACCAAAACCTAATTAACTGATGACCCTGTCTTGTAAATCATAATGTGTATATACGTATATACAACATTGTAGGTGTATTGTGGCTAGCTCATCAATGAAGGAAATGAATTATCCCTGAAATGGTCCTGTTTGAACCTAATGACTTTCATAAAGTTTCATGAAAATTTGGCCAAATCCACAATCTTGCAGTTAACTGAGCGGCACCGAAAATATAACCTCCTTGGCGGAGGTAACAAACACAATCTGTGTGATGACTAATGTTTGCCAAAAACAAGGCCCACAATTTAGGAATTATATTTGACCTTATAAACTTTAGCGGCACCCACCAGTCCAAGAGAGAGAGAACTCATCTACTTTACCAGATGATAGTCTGGATGGATGGACCTGCAGTCATCAGTGTAAAGGATGAAGAGGTGAGCAGACATAGCCCTGAGGGGAGCCTGTAGAGGTGACCAAGTCATCAGAGAAGGTGTTACTGACCAGCGCCCTCTGTGATCTGTCGGTCAGGAATTCTGTAATCCACAGGATCAGCTGGTGGCGAGTTTATCTGCAAAGATTTGTGGCTGTAGGGCGTTGAATGCAGAAGAGAAGTCTGCAGACAGCAGTCTGGCTGTGGTGTTAGGCTGTTACAGGTATTTGTGTACCATCTCCATGATGTTGTTGCATCATCGACCCCTCTGCCTGCACAATACGCAACCTGGAGGGGGTCCATCAGTGGGTCAGTTAGCGTGATGATGTGACTTTTTATGACTCTCTCCCTCCCCTTCATCACGAGAGGTGGGAGCCACCCGCCTGAGGTCATTCAGAGCTTTGACTGAGCTCTACATGGGGATGGGGACCACTGTAGAGTGCCTCCATATCTAGGGAATTGTGCCACTGTCCATGTATCGCTGAAACAGGCCCCTGAGCTGCTCTGCACAGCACTGCAGGAACACGTCTCCTGATGTTGTCTGGGCCAGGTGCTGTGGCTTCCTTGGTCCTCCTGAAGGCTCTCACCACCTCCTTCCTGTTGAGGGAGAGTTCAGCTGCTGCAGGCTTAAGGGAAGAGATGATTGCTTCTAGCTGGGTGATGTTGTCTGTCTCAAATCTTGAAAAAAAAGGAGTTGAGGTCATTTGGGAGGGATGCAGTGTTGCTGCCAGCCACCTGGATTGTCCTGTGGGTGGAAGGAGCAGTGCTCACAGCGGCCATCTTTATGGATTATTGTTTGACGAAATCGTTATCCACACAAAAGGAAATATATGAAAACACCATGTCCACTTTCTCACTGATGTTGCTGGAGGGGGCAAGAAGTTTACCAGTCTGTGGATTGGAAGCATCCCTGCAGAGCTGCAATGTTTTCGGTGGTCCACTGCTTGATGTGTTTGGTCACCTTCACTGTCCTCTTAATGACCGGGGTGTAGGCTGGTCCCAGCATGATGGTGTTGTGGTCAGCCAGGCCAAGGGGGGAAGATCCACTGATTTAAATGCATCTGGAAAGGATCCATAAGATTTATCAAGAGTCATCCCCAAGTGGGTGGTGCAGGTCACATATTGGTGAAATCCTATCAGTGACTAGTCAGCTGAGCAGTGGTTGAAGACACGCAGGATGAATTTGGGAGAGTCAGGGAATGTGACTTCTAGTTTATTTATCTATTTTGAGAATAACAGGATGTCAGTGACAGGAAGTTGTGTCATGTGAGCAGTCATTAGAAAGTAAATGGGCATGGCTCTGAGCGCTGTTGTTTTTATTGAACCTGAGTTAATCCAGTGACATCTGCGTACATCTTGTGCCTTTGGTAGAATCTTGGGTATGCACTGATTTGTTTTATCCTTGTCATTATTTTGGAGATATTTTATGTTCTGTGAAGTTTGATGTTAGAAATCCACTGAGTTACTACAACCATGATTACACATGATGAATGAACAGGTAATTAATTAGGCTACATGTTAAAATACCACACACATATTAAATTTGAAGTTAGAATATACAGTAAATTCATAAAACATATAACAGTAACAAGCCAGATGATTTCATTATTGAGCTGGAATATTTACACTGTATTTATACATGTTGAACACAAGCATAGTGCTGATTGTGCCTTTTTGTATGCTTCATGGTTTTCTGCAATGTCATTAAAGCTGTTGACAAGAGGACAACTGTCTTCTGAGTCGTGATGTTACGAAGGTGTTTATCTCTCTGTCAAGTTATGGACAGAACATATACAGAGGACAGCACAATAACATGAAAAAACATTCAAACCATCAATGATTAATCATGTGGATTATTTCCATTGCTGGCAATTGATACATTGATTAAAATACACACACACATACACACACAATCATTGACATATACCTGCCTACTTTCCCTCACGCTGACACTCAAATCCAGCTGATAAGAAGGCTGACCTGCAATCAACAATCTTGGTCCTCATCCAGGCCACAAGCACTATTGCTTCAGCCTCTCACACACACACACACACACACACACACACACACACACACACACATGCGCAAGCACATGCCCACACACACATGCACACACATTTGCGCACATACATACACACACACAGACAGGCACACACACACCAGTGCAGCCTATGGCTTCTTAATCCTACTAAAACAATCAGAGCATCACTATGTGCTTCAGGGCTGACATTGATTCATTGACATATTCCCATTCAGGGGATCTATCTAGGCTAGGTTTGAAGAACGATCCAGGTGATATTGGCCTGCTGGCTGCAGCCCAGGGCAAGGTAAATATCAGTGAACAGTAGCGTAATACACCAAATGGTGATAGGCCAGATAAACAAGTAGGAGAATGGTTTTAAACCCCTCTAGTGTCATGGACACATTAACTTTCCTGTCTGGCTGACATGCATTGGATGTTCAGGGTATCAGCAGCTCCTCTAAGGGCTTACACATTTTGAGATTACCTAGCTTTAAGGGTTGTATTTTGTAGTTTTGGTTGTGATTTCTATTGGTTATAACACCCAATAAATAGGATTGTTGTAAAGATAAAACTCTAGATTTCAGTCCAACAAGTAACATGAACAATCAGACACTTAGATGGGACCTTGTGTTAGAGTGAAACAATTAAATTGAGGTCCACGTACTCGCTGAAAATTAGAAACAGAAAACAGCGTCTTTCTGTTAACACCAGACCAAAACTTCTCTCAGCATCCACAGGGAAAAGATCAAATGTCATTAACCAGCAGTAAGTGAAAAACCAAAAAAAGATTGAGGAGAACACTCACAATTAAAGCCAAACACCATCTTCAAACAGAGACAGAGTTCATCATCCCACCAAAACTGCCACCTGTTATCATGTGGCCAAAGATCTATACTTAGGTCAGGTGATGACAAACCCCATTCACTGAGGAAGACTGTGGTCTTGTCTTCCAGAAAGACAAACAAATCAGGGTTTGCCGTAATGGTAAAATGTGTCCATTTTGAAGTGGCCAGGTCAGAGCTTGCCCTCTTACAGTCTATGTAATCAGTGATTTGAACCCATGTGCTCCAAGCTGAGCCTCCGCTAGGTGGGTAACGTGTGTGTGAAGTGGTTTAGCGGGTTTGTTTTGAGAAGTGATTGAGGAAGAATATGAAAGAAGTATCAGCATGTTGCCACAGCCACTGTGGTTTGGGTTGTTAAGTTTCTTTTTGCGGCCATATAAATTCAGGTTGCAGCATAATACTTACTCTAAGCCCTTTTATAATGTCTGCTGTCATAGAAGAGAAATAAAAAGTCCCTGTTCATACAATGTTACCATGGTTTCTTGCTGCATTCCTCACAGCAGAATTGGCCCCCACTGTGAAAAACTTGTCACCAGCTACTGTACCTGCTCGGCTAAAGTACTCTACAAAACACCTTGAACCAAAAGTCTCCCAGAGCTGCAGATCTGTAAACAAGATATTGTGCAATCATGGAATCAGGCCCTACAACCATGTATGTATGTATTACGCAGATCACTGAATGTATTTTGCTTTGGCCCTTGCCTGTGCTCGCAAAGGGTCAAAGCTGCACTTAAACTTGATTGGAGCAATGCATCTATTACAGAACATGATTGGAGTATGCGGAGAGTATGCTCACAACATGACTTCACAACCTAAGATCTGATACATATTTAACCCCTCAAGTGTTTAATCCAAGAATATCAGCAGCAAGACTGTAGCTCCCTTATGCAGGCTGCAAAAGTTTTAACATGGAAGGTTACCGATCAACAGCAAAGAATAAGCTTTTTGCAGAAGCGCTAATGTTTACTAAATGCCTCATTTCACTCAACTTTAGATAAGGCTAGATTACCCACAGGGCATCTGCCCGGGACCCCCAGAATAAAGTGGATGTGGAAGTGATATGACAACCAACACATAACTATCTTTCTTTTTCTGCAACACACACTCACTTCCTCTCTGTCTTACTATCTTTTGTTTTGTCAGGATCGGAAATAAGGTAACTTTCTCTCTCTCTCTCTCTCTCTCTCTCTCTCTCTCTCTCTCTCTCTCTCTCTCTCTCTCTCTCTCTCTCTCTCTCACACACACACACAGGAGCAACAGCTCCTCTTTAGTCTAATAGAGATAGTTGGCATAAACGAGCTGCCATTGGGGCCAATATAATTAGGTGTCTCGTTCAATCGGAGGAAAATGGCAGGACAACGGTCATCACAGGAAGCAGTATTATCCTGACTGGACTGTCTAATTAAACCATGTCCAGCTTTCTGGGTACTGCTGAGCCTTTATCCTCAAAACAGACAAATGAACTTCGCTCAGCTGTCTGGACAGTGAAACAAATCTTTTGGACTCTCATCAATTGAGCCACAAAGCTTTAATGCATGTCAATCAGAGCAATGTGGTCTGAATTTATTAGCTATTCTCTCTTTCTCTCTCTCTCGTGTGTATAT
>JARJLU010012336.1:0-38357 GCA_030272975.1 Sparidentex hasta | reverse complement strand
TCTCATCTCTTCTTAGCGCCATGTAGCTTTAAGTCATTTTTGTTTTATACCCTGCATCTCAACATCTTACCTCAGTCTCAGCTTTATCAACAGTGTTGTTTCCAGGAACAGCTGTTTTGAGCTACAGTAAGGAGCTCTTATAAAACCACATCCAGCTACTTACTGTACCAACAAAAAATTAGAGGAACAAGCTGATTGTTAAAGGGGAGCATTTGGTTCCTAAAGAGCCAGATACAGTATATATAGAGTGCAGCAGGGATGAGGTATTTTTATAGGCTATCCTGGAAGTTAGCATCACTCTGGTTATCTCATCAGAAAGCTATAGGCTTTTTACATTTTTGGATTGTTGCAGAAAATGAGCTCTGTGGCAAACATGAGTTTATGATACTTGCATGTTTTGTTCAGTAAAATAATCTTCACATATACATCACTTTTATGATATTTGCGATGTGATTGCAATCGCCAGAGGTAAAAAGCCAATATTAGCTATGTCATGTCATGAACTACATCGTCTTGGCATGCCTTCAATGTCACCACCACTGAGCTTCGTACTACACCATACTATAAACATTTTAATATCTACATCTTCAAGTAACTTAAAAAGTAAACTTAATCTACAAGCTGGAAAGTGGGAGTAACCCCAAGATTCCACCAGATATGTGACTGCTGCATTATGGCTCAGATCCAGTTTTGCTTCGGCATCTGCCGCCCAGTAACCACCACGGCGCAGTACTGCCAACAGCTGGCGTTGCGAGACCAAGGAGTTTCCATGATAATCACATAATCACTCATGACCGCAGTTATAAGTATGTGTTATAAAAACAACAACACAAAGTGTTCCCGACCAAAGGATTAGTAGAAGAGCTTACATTTGTCTCTTTTTTTGGATTTGTGTGTTGGCATCAACACGGAGTGTTTTATTTTAAAAAGTAACCGGTTGTCATATTGTTGTTTCTGTACATGAATTCTTGGCCGCTTTGTGCTAAATTCAGCGGAATTGCTGCGTTGCGTTCTGGCATCTGCCAGAAATAGAAGTCCTTCGTATCTGTTCCGGACGGCTTCGGACTGCTAGAGCTGGGATGGAGTAGATATGCATATATGATATATAACACTGCGGACATGTATCTGGTGGAATCTTGGCGTTAGACTAGTTTGCTCTTAAAGTCTGTCTGTAAAGAGGGGTGTTTATCCCTCCAGAAGTTCTGGCGCTGCATTTGATACTCTCCTGGAAAGTTTGCCGAGTCTGAGCAGCTGCAGTTGCTCTGCCCCCCCACCACCACCAGACACTTCCCAGAAAAGATTTGGTTTTTCGTTGTGACAGGCTCATGGCAACGGACATTACATAATTGAGTACGATATGCTTAAGCGCATCAGAATTTTAATGTTGTTGGCAAATTCTATAGTCTATAGTCTTTAAAGACATGTAAGGCTTTATAGTTCAAGAGTTGGGCTTTTACAGATGTATCTTATGTTGTAAAAAAAAAAAAAGGTGAACAAAGCACCTTTTTTTCTGGCATTTAACCAAAAACCCATTACAAAATAATTGACTTGAGACAAGGGAACTGCACTCAAATTTTTCCCGTTTTAGTACTTATTCCTGTGACACATTTCAAAATCAGACCTGAAAGGAGACTGAATATTGGACTGACATTAGATGGCCAGAATCATGACGACAAATGAATGCTAATGTTGCAATATTTCTGCTCACTGTGTAAACTGCAATAAACTGCTGTAATGTCTGCAGTATCGCCTTTATACAGTAATAATGCTGTTGTGATTTCAGACTATTGTGCTGCCCCCAATTGGCTAAATCAACTAAAGCAGTTTTAAAGAAATCTAAAAAAATGTATCCATAGATGGTTTACCCAGTTGGGAATAACCAGCCTGCACAAGGCCCTGATCTCAGCTCCATCCAATAGCTTTGGGGTGTGAACAAGCACTTATCACCCAGCATCAGTGTTGGACCTCACTAATGCTCCTGTGGCTGAAGGGGAGCAAATCTGTGCAGACACATATCAAAGTCCCGTCGAAAGCCTGACTTGAAGAGTGGAGACTGTTATAACAAAGAAATGTTCAACAATCCCAAATAAGTTTAAGGTTTATGTGTCCATATATTTCTGGCCATATACAGGCCATATTGATATCCCTAAATATCAACAGTAAACAGATGTGTAAAGTTTTTATCATAACCAACTGGAATGATAGTCAAATCGACTGGAAACACATTAACAGTATTGGTGTAGACAATGAGTGATTACCTTATTATGTGTGCCGCTGAACCACAACAAATGAACACGGAACAAATTCTAACTGTGCTTATTTTGCACCTGGTTGCCACTGTGTGTATTAAAAAAGCTTTCAGCACATATTTGTCAGTGTGACGCTTGACAGTATGCATGAGGGAGTTAATCAGGCAGCTGAAATTCTGTTAACAAGCACAGCTCATACTGTACACTTGACACCTGACGGTACAGAGCAATTCACCTGTAATCACCTGGTACAGTGTTTATATGTTATTATGTTTTCAACCAGATCTCAAATAAATATATATATGAATTAATCTGGTTTCATAAAAATGCTTTATTAGACCTTGACATCAAAATAAAATGTCTTATTTCTATGAAAGGGGAAAGCCGCTTTTAAGGAAGTCAGTATCTTATTGCGAAGTAAGTGAATAGTTCAATCGGCATTAATTTATGTTTTGGACATTTGTAAACAGTGGAAGCTGCAAACAGCACTGACATATTATCACCTATTAAAGGTCCAGTGTGTAGGATTTAGGGGGACATACTGACAGAAATGATATATAATACTCTTAATTATGTTTTCATTTGAATATAATTACCTGATACTAAGAATAATTGTGATTTCATTCCCTTAAAATTAGCTTTAAATATTTACAGGGGGAGTGGCCCATCTTCCATGGTGTCTGCCATGTTGCATCACCACACCAAACATTTACCCCCACAATATACAGAGCAACATTAGCATTCATTTTGGGTTATTTTTGCAGCCACCTGATGAGAGAAAGTCCAGCACTCACTCTCCTTTTAGCTCTGTTTTGATCTTTAAGAACTCATAAACATAGCTAGTTCTTTAGATGCTGACTACCAGCTAGTTGTTAACTTTGTCTGTCTGTCATTGTTTGGTTTTGAGCAGGTACTGTACTGTAGATTTGTAATAATCAAACGGTATCTATCCGGAGGCGGACGGTCCAGAGAAAGAGGTGAAAGACCAAAATGCTCAGTAAAGCTGAGGGGAACTGGAGTGCTCCACTTACAAGTGGTCATGCGATCCATTGCAAATACACACATAGTGGATGTTAAGTGAATGTCACTTTAATGTTAACATTTAAGCATTATACTTGAAGAATGTTTTCTTTATACAAGTGCAATAAATAAGAATTTTAGTTGAAAACATTCAAAAAAATAACTCAAAAAACAGAACGTCATCTTTGACGTCATGACATCTATGTATTGTGTTATTGAGATATCCACTGAAGTTAGCAAGCTAACTAGCTAGGCCCCAGTCAATCCTGGCCACAACCCCCACGAAAACGGCTGCACATTGTGTTACTGAGCAGTCAATGAGCGGCCTACTGCCTCGAGGCTGTATCCAGTGGCAACAGGCCCATGGCCTCACCTCAACATACCATACAAACACCACAAACAACACTGGACCACTAGATGCACAGCTAACCAAGCTAACTAGCTAACAGCAGCTACATTTAGCAGAAACTTAGTTGATATACTGCCCCCTGTCTGTGCCTACATACTGCACCTTTAAAGTTAACAAAGCCTGATAAAATTAATAAAATTGATAAAAATGACTGAAATTAAAATCAAGTTGAAACAGTTTGCTCAAGCTGGACTAGTTGGGCTCTGACCTTGAAAAGTAAATGTTTTACACTAGGAGATATAGAGAGTGATTTATTTTGAGTCCACAGGGTCATACATCTGCTTCACCGGTGAGGTGGGCTATTTTTATTGCTGTATAAAGAAAAAGTCCTAGAAAAAAAGATTTAATGTTGCAACAAAAGGCAACTTTTGACTTATGGAATTTTCGGAAGTATAAGAAACTTAATGTTGTGGGAGAATTTTGTGTTCACTGTGGCTGCTGATGTGGCGAAGACAATGAAGATATAAAACTAGGTGAGTACTAAAAAAAGTGCTTGCTTACTGTTTTTAGGAGTTAGTCTTTTTCTCCTAAATTTAAACTCACACAGCCGCTGCGGCAGAAGAACTTTCAGCCAATGACAACAGAAACTATCTCCAAATGATTTGTGTGGTGCCATGTTGAGGATGTCTCAGCCGTCAGCTGTTTGGTGAGACGAAAATCTGTGTGATAGAGTCGTGTTGGTGTACTCAGTGTGAGTCTTACAGAGTTGCCTTTGCTCTGCGTGAGGCTGCGGTCCTGCTGCTCCGGTGTGATGGGGGAGGACTTCAGAGGGGGGGAGAGGGTGAGGTCCCGACGTAGAGGCCGCGAATCCATCTTGTCCCCCGCTTTGTCCAGTTTGTGCGAGTCTTTACCCGCCTCCCGCCCCTCTTTCCCATCTCTCCCTTCCCTCCCCTCCCTCCCATCGCGGTTCTTATGCCTCTGTCGTTGCACGGTGTGCGAGCGCCCCTCTCCGTGTGCGTGACTGTGCCCGTGCCTCTCCTCCCCGTGCCCATGGGGCTTGTGGGTAGTGGAGTCTCTGGGCTGTAAAGGCTTCATCTCCATCTCGTAATTGCTAATTTTCTCCTCGTCCTGCTCCAGCAGCCGGCCTCCCCTGCCGTGCACGCCCCTGTGTCCAGATGTCCATGAGGCAGAGGAGGATGACTCCGTCCACCTGTCCCCTCTGGCCTGTCTGTGATTGGATGATCCGTGCTCCCGGGACTTGTGATTGGACGAGCTGTGTTTGTGTCCGTTGGTCCGGCTCGCTCCTCGACCGCTTACCCCACCTCCTCCTTTTGACAACACGCCTCTCCTCTTGTCCTCGCTCCAGCTGTTGGCCCGCGGGTACTCCCCCTTCCCTCCTCCTCCTCCTCCTTCACCTCCCCCACTTCCTCCTTCCATCAGCACCTGGATCTCCGTCTGCCCTCCTACCCCGCCTTTCTCACCCCTTTCTCCCCCTTCCTTCGTCCTGTCCGTGTGGTCCACTGCGCTCTGCCGATGGAAGCGGGCGCTCCTGCTGCGTTGGGTGGGCCGAGCAGGGGGAGGAGGAGTGTGGGGGGGTGAGGAAGAAGGGGGACTGAGGTCTGGGGTTGCAGCGTCGTTAGATGGGTCATCAGAGGCCCCGCTCTTTACATAGAGGTCGGGGCTGTCGGCGGTGCCAGCGCTACTTGACAGCCCTTCGCCCTCCACCTCACTGGAGACCTGGCGTTTGGGGCGCTGCACCTCCATACCTGCAAAAGTCAGACATGGGAAAGATGTTTTGACATTCAATGTTCATCTCTTCTCGCTACTTTCAACTTGCATCAGGTCAGACAACAAAGACATGCATAATATCACAGTACATGTTAGGGACTACTAAAGTTATAATTAATTAGGGTGGGGATCTATCTTTGAAAGAAGCTATCAGAAAAAGTTATCAGGCGCGGAATGAAACGAGCAAAAGCACCATCTCTGGTTGCAGCATTTCCTCTGGACAATCTGATATCGCATTGTTGGCATTGCTCCTGGAACATCACAAGTGAAGTTACTCCATGACCTCCACTAAACTGACAAATCACGTGTTTAAAATGTCATGGCTTGTGTCTTTAGTATTATATAAGGGTCTATACAAAGCATATTTTCTTAAACCTAACCAAGTTTGTTTGTTGCCAAAATGGAATTAAACTGCATCAGAGAAGTGGAGAAAAAACAGAAACAAAATGGAGAATAACCAAAATAATAACAGCAAAACAAAACTAACATGTAGGACACAAATGCCAGTCTCCTGGGTGAGGAGCCTGTATTTAACCCATTCAGCTATAACAGCTAGTTCTGGATTTGAAACTTGTCCCTGTGAGTATGCTAATGTAACAATACCCTTCATCTCTACACAGCTCCTATCTGCAGAGGCTAACAAATCAGCTAATATATTACTGACACATATTGGTCATTCGCGGGCATTCTCTTGAGGCAAAAATGTATTAATTTGTAACTTATCAAGAAAGAGATCTGACATACCCTCCACCCAGGAGGTGATGCTAACCCTTAATGGTATTATAAGCCCAGTTCAATGTGAAACAGAATATTATACAATATAAAGAGTAGGGTCCCTGCTCTGTCTTGCTATCAGATAAGGGGTCCTTGGCCTGAAAGTCATTGAAGATTACTGTATTATATGATGCTTGAGTTGCATGGCTCCTCCTTCCACCTGAATCTTCAGGTCTAATATTTTTGACTGATGCCGAGATCAAAAAGTGGAATGTGCCGCTTGAGACTGTTATGCCATTGAAAGACTGCTGAATGGGTACCGTTGCCTAATCGATAGCAGAAAGCAACTAAACAATAGTGACAAGTTATCCTTATGAGGAGAACACAATAATGCAGTAATTCATTTAAAATCTATGTTGCGGAACATTAACCAATGTGGCATATTAGGTAACATGTTCACTTTACTTTGAATGACCAGAATAAGCCACTAATAAAGAAAAAAATGACTTGCATAGACATTGGGATATTTTCTGCCACATGGTTGTTTGACTGTTTACTGTTTAACTGCTGACTTATTGTGATAAGAACCTGTGGATCAAGCGTATTGGCTTTTGGGCACGGACATACCAACTGATCCAATGGTATAAGCATTTTTCAATCTCGGCGCTGATGATATATATTTTTTAAGTCCCTTAGTTTTTATTTGTGTACAAATGCGGGGCAAACGGTAATGTACTTGATGATGTCCAGGATGTACGTCTCAACACAAGCATGTTGCAAAATGTCAGCTAATACTTGGTGACACAGATGTCCTCACTGTGACATGGAGTGTTTTCTTTTTTTTCCTTTTAGCTGTGAGAGCAACAGACAGCCACCGAGAGCAGAACGGATTGCTAAAGAACAATCACTGTCATCTCAGGTATCTGTGTGTGGGAGTGTACTGTACATGTCATTAAGCCAGTGTGTGTGTGTGTGTGTGTGTGTGTGTGTGTGTGTGTGTGTGTGTGTGTGTGTGTGTGTGTGTGTGTGTGTGGCGCGCGCACGCGTGTGTGTGTGTGTTTCTCACAGCGCTTAGTAATGCATGCTCTTGTGGGTTGGCTACCTGCAGTGCTGTACAGGTGTGAGTGACAGAGGCAGAAACACAAAGCTGGAGGGGGGCTCACACTGACCTTTACCACCAACCCACACATACATGTACACATACGCACACACAAACACGTGTCGTTGTGTATAGGCCTGCTTGGATGGGTTGCAGATTATGGACATCTGCTGTAGCGTGTACATGTTTGTATGTTCGCTCACCGTTTCCTGGGTGCTGGAAGGAAGGGGAGAACTGTTTGGCTGTGACCCTCGCCATCCGACTCTCCTCCTGCGCTTTCTGAGCTGCTCCCACCGCTGCCTCTGCTTTACCCTGTGCGTGAGCCGTCCTGATGCACAAAAGACAGGGAACAGAATGTACGTATGTATGGCAAAAAAAAAAAAAAAAAAAAGGAATCATAGCAGTGTCAAAAAGTAATTCCTGTAAGAAAAAAGTACAGCAGGCTGGAAGGAGATAAGGAATGCAAAGGACAGAAGAGAATAGAGAAAAGGTTTCAATAAATACTGGAGGAAAAAAAAACAATAACTGACCTTTTGTAACAATGAAAGTGCAAACAGTACACCCCAGTATTAAAGTTTTTCACTGATATAGAGGTAGTTATTGTTGAGCGCTGGTCCATTTAATACACACCCTCAGAACACAACCAGTTCACTTCTATTAACTTTGTTTTGGCTTGTATCTTGCAACGTGGGCTCTACACTTTGATTGGAAAAAAGTTCAGGAAACTGCATGCAAATTAAGGAATCTATTTGTTATATAATAATAATTTTAAAGAGCTCTCATTGACCTTGTTGAAACCCATGGAAAAAAACAGGATGGCAACCTTTGATGTTCAACCCACAACCAATGAAAGTGCAGGTGCACTAAGCGCTAAATGATGATCCCTCTGTCCACAAAAACACTTATCACGCCTGAAAACGGATTTTTTAGAGAGCAGCAAATAAATAACCAGTATATGCTCCATTTGTGTGACGGAACAGAATGACATGCAGATATAACCAGAAACGTAGTGCAGTTGATCAGAGTATGTAGCCTGATTATCAGACTGAACTGCCATTTTGTTTCAACACTCTGCACACTTGCATTCATATATGGAGAGGTGTCAGAGCGATGGGGGAATACTGTAACAAGCGTCGCAAACATTTAAGGGGTTCAGTGCTTTCTTCTCTACAGCACCCAGGAGGTGAGCTTGCACATCTGTAGCTACCAGTCCACACTCCATACTAACTATGTTCGCCAAGCCAAGTCCCTACAGACTGACCATTTCACCAATCAGCCACTGACGGATAAGAAGTGTGGATGCAACTTTCGTGTTCAGATTCAACTTTTGCATTAAATGAGGCTCTCAGCATAGCCATGCATTATTAGTTAAATATTGGTGTGTCACAGATATACTGGTATCGGTCTAGTATGTTGTATGATATGTGCTGATATTAAAAACATTCATTTAACAGAACACAAAGCAGAAAAAAAGATTTTTGTGATCATTTTTAATTATTCAATTCCCAGTGAGGTTTACAGTTACAGTCCAGTGATGTGATGTTTGGACAATAAAGTCTATTTGTGTGTTTTAAAATATCCCACCTCCATTAAACTGGCAAAGCTTTTTTGCTTTAACTTCCCATTCTGAAGTAAATACTGATTGCAGAGAGTAATATCATCTGTGTACAGATTGGTTCCCTGTCTCACTTTCACTATGTTATTCCGTCTGCCACTGGGACCGAGGTATCCCACTAAAATGAAGGCAGCATTTCGGCACAATGGAAGCGCTTCTGCTTTTGCAAACCAAAAGAGTTTCCGTCCCAAGGTAGCATTGGAAGAACAGGAAGAACTGTGGAAATTCCCCATCCCCCCCACTGATGGAGGAGGCAAAGAAGGTGAAGAGGGAGAGTAAAAGTTTAAACAAGAGTGAAGGGAAGGCCATTCACTCGATGGAGTGCGCCAGTGTTGTGTTGAAGTCTGTTCCCCCGCTTGAGATGGTTCAAAACTTCATGCATTATGTCTTCTAAATCAGTATGCAACAAAACCTGGAAGGCTATTAATAGAATATGCATATTAATAGAATATTTATGGTCAACCCTCTCTCAATGTGTTTTCACCTGCGCCACCAACAGTAACACGGAAACCATAGTAGGGGGAACTTTTATCTTAAGTACATGTCTTTGTCAAAACTGTGTGATAAACACATTTCAGTGATCATTGGAAAAAAAAAAAAAAAACGTGTTTATGTATATATTCTGTGTCGATGAGAATATTGGCTGATATATCACTTTCAGAATTTTTAATTCCCTAACACTGGCATCAATATCATCACCAAAAATCCAGTATCAGTTGTACACTTATGTGACTACATGGACAAGTTCTAGAAAATGTTCAGCCACCACATGTTAGAATAACCATAAAAACAACACCACATGCTACACAACTGTTATAAACCTGTCTATAACATTGGAGAAAATGTTGCATGTCAACAACAATTTGCAGGCCCTCATAACCCCCAAGAACACTTTTCCTTTGTCTACGGGAACTTATGAAGCATCCTCAGGTATAATTATTAAAAACACATGCAGCACACAGCGCCTCCTTTATATCTGAGATATCTTTATCTGTTGTGTCTGGTTATGGCTGACAAATCTTATTATAAAAGACACCTGAGCCAGAAAGGGAGAAACACACACACACACACACACACACACGCACGCACGCACACACACACACTCACACACACACACAAGATCTTGAACAGCATGTAGGCATCAGCATATTACATGATACCTCACACAGTAGCTTTGGGAGGACCATAATTACAGAGCTACACCACGATGAGGTCTTCTGTATTCATCTGTTTACAGGTGCTGTAATCTTTTGCTTGAAAATGTCTTTATTATCATAAAATAATTCATCCCACTGCGTCTGCTCGTCGGGCTTTTTCACATCTCCCTCATCTCCCTAACTACTCCTTTACAGCCTCCTTTTCACATGTCCTTCGCTCTCTCTTTTATTCCTGCCCATGTCCCTTTATGCCTATTCCTAATTGCTCCCTCCGTCTCTATCACAATCCCCTTTTTATCTGCCTCTTGTAGCACCATCTCTTTCTATCCCCCCGCATCTATCAAACAGATCTATTCTCTCAGTCATAACGCTCCTCTCACCGACGTCTCTCCCCTTTTCCAATCGCCTGTCTTTCTCTGTCTCTGGAAAGGCTTCTCGACTCCTGTAAAATAACCTCTCCATCCCTCCCTCCATGCCTCCCGTTTCTCTCTCTGGGCAGTAACAGTCTTGATGCAGTGTTGCATGTCGATGGCTATTGATTTTTTTTTTTTTTTTTTTTTTTGCTCTTCGCCTCTCTGTTTCTCTTTGCCCCTCTCTGCACTCTCTGCCAGCACCGCTATGCCAGGCCCACAGTATACTCAACACCGCCATGTGTGTGAGTGCGTGCTCGCTGGCTGTGGGGGAGGTGAGGTGTAAGGAGGGAGGAAGACTGTCCTGCTGTTTCACATGACATAATCACATGTAGGAATTTCTTTTTTTATGTGCTTTTTTTCCATATTCACAAGGTTTAAATGTCATGGAGGAAAACCGCTTCTCATGCAAACACACTCACGCCAGTCTGGCACAACCTGCTCTCACCTTGGTGCTCAGGCCACAGCACAAAAGAATCTCTCCCTCTTTCTCTCATCCTACCCTCCACAACTTCCTGGCCCACTCCTGTCTTCCCCAGGAACAACCTGTTTCTTGATGAATCAACTGCCCGCAGAGAAGAAAGCTGCCTGTTCAATGGCTTGCTTGATTATACAACACAACATCCTGTCCAAAAGAGGGGGTAAAAAAAAAGAAGAACGCAGGGCAACAAGAGAGAAAAGAAAGAGAGGTGATGAGGAGAGGGAGGGAGGAGAGTGTGTGACAAAGAAGAGGTAGGGATGGTGTGACAGGGAGAGAGTGAAAAGGAAGAAAGAGAGAAAGAAGATGGTGTTGAAAAGGTTTTAGGTCCTCATCGTCAATGAATCATTACCAGATTAATTGTGAGACAGCGTAATTAAAGCGGCGCCTGAAAGATTGACATCCTCTACATTAAAGCAGGAGAATGGGAGGAGGGTTCAACCAGCAGTGTCTTCTTTCTGACAGGGAGGAACAGGGTTTATCAGAAATATGGCTTCACTGTGAGCAATTTGCACGGAAAAAAATACCTCTGAAAGCAGGCAGGGCAGCCCATTGTCTCGACGCTGGTTGTATATGAGGTAATAACTCCATATACTCTATAAAAAAGGTGGCACACACCCCTGTCTACAGCAGTGGGACTGAGTTGGTTGGTGAATAGTTATAAGTTCCATAGACACACCATCAGTGAGAACCATTCTTGGTTACCTTATATCACCACCCTGGTTCAAATAGCCCAAAAAAGGCACTACTTCCCAAGGAAACATAGGAAGGCTAAGTTCCAGAGCTAGATTCTGGTAAACTTAAAAAGCATCTTGACTGGAAAAATAAACTGGTATGGTTTGTGCACAGCCCAGGACAGGAAAGCTCTACAGTGGGTTATTAAAACCACCCTAGAACATCACTGGTACCGTCTACCGGAGCATTAACGACATCATTCAAGTGTGATGTCTGCACAGACCCCAAAGGGTACGACATAAAGACATAACCCAAACAGCCACAGTCTGTTCACCCAGCTGGTGCACGGCAAAAGATACAGAAGTATCCGCTGCTGCACCACCAGACTGGGGAGCAGCTACGTTTCCCAGGCCGTGAGAAAATAGTAACTGAAAGCCAAAGGTTTAGTTTTACATTTAAGAAAGTTGCTGAATGGAAAGCCGAAAAATAGAACAGCTTATTTCTTTGAACATTTTAATGGTTTATTTCTAATAATTTAATAATAATTTAATAATTTTTCATACATTGGCCATTTGAACATTTTTAAACATAAAGTTCAACTAGTGTGAAAACAATAGATTGAGTAATTGATTAGTCATATCAACAGAAAAAAAAAACAATCTTAAAATCAGCTTAGCATTTTGCCCTGTATCAAGGAACAAGAGTCATCATCTATGCGAGCAGCTCTATGAGGTCATACCTTGGCAGAGTGGTGCATTAAGCTGAATGCTAACGTCAGCATTTTAACATGCACACAATTGCAGGACATGCCTACATGCTTTTGTTTAGCATCAATATTGTTCACCATGTTCGATAGTCTAGCCCGCTAAGATTGCCTAAGTAGCTGAACAAAGTACAACTGTAGTTAATATTTGTTCATAAACCAAAGTAACAGACAGAAATTTTGCCTCACAAAAATGCTGGTTCAAGGTTTTGTTTTCTTCTTTTATATAACTGTAACTTGATTATTTGAGGTTTTCAAGTCTTAGTCAGACAAAAAGGTGATTTAGTAAGTGTTCCTGTAGATAATATTGTAATATGAACTACTGCAGAAGCCTGTTTAAATGGTTTCTGTGGACAGAGCGCATCACAACCGTGCAAGATGCAGTCAGGAAACTATGCAGGTGTGTAGTTGAGGTCAAAGATGGGTGTGGTCCCATGTAATAATATAATAATTGCTACTGACTCGTCATGGGTCACAGCGTGAATGTGTTGATGTGCACCATGGCGATGTTTTTCTTGTTTGTTGTTTCGTTTTCACTTTATTTTCTTATGTTTTTTGTAGATAAATGATAAAAATAATTGACAGATCAGTCAAGTTAGTTATTAGTTGCATAACTCCTGTTTCGTATTTTCATGGTAATGAACCCTTGATAAGCCCTGACAGCCTCATTCATGACACCTGATGGCATATTTACCACTCAAAACCTTGACGGCAACCTTAACCTGATGTCTTGGTCCTTACAAAATGGATGTCTGTCTTGAGAAAAGGGGTATTTCTTATAAAAACCTGTGGTTCCACAAGATGATATAGGCAAGTTAGCTAACAACATGACCCTTGGCTAGTATTGCTAGGTCACTACTGCAGGTAGTGAGCAGCCACGTGTGCTAACGCTTCCAGCTAAATGCTCATTTTAGGTTGGAGTCGATAAACACACCGTATAATCGGTTCCTTACAATTTTGCTCTCGTGTTTTTGGTTTTTGTAACGCTAATCAACAAATGCACAACCGTCTACAGCATTAAGGACACTACTTCAACATGTAGCGATAACCAAAAATTGACAGGCCTGCCAATCAAATGCTGAGCTATGATCGGACAACAAACACTTGTGTAAAGTGTCACATACACTTGGGCATGTTAAGCAACGTGTAGCACCTTGAAGAGGACATAGCGAACAAACGGAGATACCAAGCCCTAAAGGACACAAGATAAAGGAGGACAGAGAGGGAGAGAGCTAAAACAAACATGAGATACACAGAGGAAGGCAAACACGCACACTGAGGTTAGATGAGGGGAGAGACGGGGAGAGAAAGTCTAATCCCGGACTCATGCTAAGCTCCTCCATCATCTCTGTCATTACTCCAAACCAGCTGATGATGGTGATGAGGATGATTCATACCTGAGTCTCTAACAGGGCTTTCCGGTTTGCATCACTGCTAATAGTGTCTGTGTGTTTGCGTGCGTGTGAGAGTGTGTGTTGGGCTTTAGGCCCGCTGATGAAACGAGGTCACAGGATTGCAGTGAATGGCTCCGTCCACGAGGCGCAGTGAGTCAGTGGTGTGTTTGTCTGGTACTAGCTAATCACAGGTAGCCTGATGTCGCATCAGTTACATCAGCACATGTGACAACAGCCATCAGGGTACATCGTATCATTCACACACACGAGCACACACACACACAAATCTGGGATTTGCTGTAACATCAGGCACGTGGACATCTGACACAGATTTTCTACCAGATCCAGGATTTTGCTCTGGAGCTGAGGCTGACCTTTGACCTCTCTTCTGACTAACGTGGAGTGTACACATGAACATTCAAACGGGGCTGATGAACATTTTTAGAAACACACACACACACACACTCCAGGAAAGTTGGACGAAGAGCCTCTTCATCCTTGAACCAGATTGCTGTTGTTCTTGTATTTAGCTCCTAGACTCTCTGCAGCAGCTATCCTGTGACTGTGTTTCACCTCTCAGGGTTTCTCCTGGTGTTCCACAAGGAAATACCCTGCTGTTCTGGGACACAGAGAAAGAAAGAGAGAGGCTGTCCTGTCCTGGGCTATGCTGCTGTCTGAATCTGGGTTAGACATTTCTGTGTGTGTGTGTGTGTGTGTGTGTGTGTGTGTGTGTGTGTGTGTGTGTGTGTGTGTGTGTGTGTGTGTGTGTGTGTGTGCATGAGTGTACCACAGTGCTGCAGAGAGCTGGTTTAAATACCAACTCTACTGTATGTACCATTAGGATTGTTGAGTGTTGTGTTTAATTTCTGCTGCTACCCAAGAAAAATATACACTTCAAATCAGTTAAAGGGACTGTTTTTTTGTTTGTTTTTATAAAGTAGGGTAATATGAGTTGGTTATTCATTGTCAGTGTTTTACCAACAGTAGATGGCATATGGCTCGCCCCCAGCTTGGAGCGAAGCAGGAGTTCCAGTGTGGGAAGCTAAGCAAGAATCTGCTGTAGACGGGAGCAGAAGCAAAACATATTTTACCCACCTAAAAAATATATATATATCAGTTGAGGTGTACGCTATATTTGGAACATATTCACTCCTTTACCTTGCCAGACAACCACTGCGATGGAAAACTAAGGCTGTTACATCCATTAATGCTCTCTTTCAAAGCCACCAGACACCCATGACAAAAACAGTCATTTTACCTCACAGAACACAGGACTTCCTGGTCTGCTGATTAGTTTGTGTGTGAAATTGTGTGACTTCGGTGTTTAATAGGTTTAGTTCAGATTCAAGAAACTGGCACAATAACACAAACCAACGGATTCAGGCAGCGGTAGACCAGCAACTCCCATGTTCTGCAATTGGTAAAATTGCTCTTTTTGTCAAAGAGGTCTGGTGGCTTTGAAGGGGGCGATACAACAGCTTCATTTTCTGTTCATGGCTTCCTACACTGGTACTCCTGCTACTATAATCTGGGGAAGTGCTGAACGCAATCTACTGTAACGACTGTAACTACCTCAACACTTCAGAAAACAGACCTTTAAATATGCACGTTACTTCCTGCTGACAAGATTCAGCAGCGTCATCGCCACTTAACTCTACTTCTGTTTTATGCATGATACGGTTTTCAAATCTAACATAAACTGGCTGTTTTTCTAATACAGGTTGTGTGTTGCCATGATAACATACAAAATAAGGATGTGTTAGCATTTAGCCTTGCCTCACAGAGACGTCGCTCCGCTACTCATGAATCAGGCTTTTTCAAGTACATTTTGTATTGAGATCTGGTTTTATCTGCTTTAAGCATGCATAAAGAGGCACCCTACTTTAAACAAGGACACTCTGTCCCTCCCCAAAAATAATTTAAGTCCCCCCTTGTGCATGAGCTCCTGCCCTCCAAACATCCCAGCACAGTCCGCCTCAGCATGCATTAGCTGCAGTATGCACGACCTGACTGTGCGTCTTTATCTCTGACAGAGCCACCTGTGGGTCCAAATTACAACTCAGTGTCCAGTCAAACATTGTTCAAACCCACTGAACATGTCAACCTGCTCAAAACAACGATTGTTACGAAATGAAACAGGGAGGACACCCGCCGTATCGTAGGTTTACCCCAAGAGGACGCAGTGGTAAACCATCGGAGTGGCAAAGAAGCAAACGGTTTGACGAGCAAAGACTGCAAAGATAACTAGGTGCACAGAATGAATAATACAGTTTGAAGAGTCTTAATTCTTGATGGGAACCCCTTTTAGAGAGTTTATGGGAAATGTATCGGAAATACAACTGCTGTTAAACACATGCTTGTGATTGACCTTTTAAAAAATATATAGATATAGATGTGTTTTCTATCATAACATAAATTATTCATATACATTTCATCCCTTTGTATCCAAGTAGAGGTCTGAAATGTGTTGCCTAGATTAGCACACAGACAGAAAGCATTCAGCATCCAGAGAAAGAACAAAATGATGTCTTACAAATCCAAAATTGCTTAGCTGACATGTTTTATCATGTAGGTAGCCAACTAGCACTGTAGCGATGTAGACAGCTAGCATGTTTCCACCTGCTTCAAGAGTTTGTTTTAGCTTACATTAAACATGTAAAGGACCAATTCCTGAACGAAACACTGATATGACACTTAATCTTTATCACTGCCCACCTAGTTTAGTAGTATGGTGAGGATATGTCATGCCAGTAACGTCTTTATATATTCTTATACAATGTATAATAGGGCTGACCAATATTGGATTTTTGGGGTCAGTGCTGATATTAGGAGTTGTAACTTGTGATAAAGACATGTAATGGAGGATGGACATGTTAGAGTTTAACAAATGACAATAGTGCATTGAAACAGTTAACCTCACTCGAAATGTAATTATTCATTACCTCAAACATCTGTTTCTGCATTATGTTTTGTAAAAGAAAAAAAAAATTCTAATTGCTGCATATCATACAACATATATATGTATATATATATATATATATATATATATATATATATATATATATATATATATATATATATATCAGTTGGTCACTCTATTATTGACTCATGTCTGAAGTTTTGTGCAACTTCTGTACACACAGCAAGACATCAAAATATAATTTATACCGGACTGTGCTATAGATATAAGAGGATGTGAGCCAGGGTCAGATAATTCGGACACCCTTTTAAACAGGATACTTGACTTTGCATAGCTGTGCTTAGCCTCTATTGAAGCCTCTGGGGAATATTACAATATCTAAAAAATTGCTGACAGGCTGTCCCAGCTGGTCTGTGATGAGCATAGCTGCCTCTGGACAATACTTTGCCCTGATTTTTCAAAGGCAGTTTGGATTTCAGTCACTTTTGTTGAAAGGTTATGTAGTATTTATATCTAAATAAACACCTATAGTCTTCATTGCTGCACTTGTTGACATAATCCATTTCTTACAGTGGGAAGAAATGCTCAACTTTGTGCTTCTACAAAGTGTTGTATTTTAGACACAACCTAACAAAACTGAACATTTGGTATTCCTAGTCACTCATACTGTGTGGGTACAGACTAGAATCAGGCGACACGTGTGACAAAGTTTTGGTCCATCCATCAGGGTATTTCTGAACATTAAGTGACAACCTTCACTGCAGGTCCGATAGCTGTAAAAGATACCAGTTGCTGCACCTGCATCCATTAAAAAAAAAAAAGAGGATTGCACAAGACCTAATGATGATATATGTGGGACTGATGTTTTGACTATCTCTAATTTGCCTCTATTTCTTTGTGGCTTTCCTTGTTTTTCTGTGTATCAACAATGTGAGAGGAGTGAGGTGAGCAGCTGGAGCGAGCTGTGGTCAGACCGCCCTGTTATCAGGACTAATAGGATTGGATCTTTAATCATTCAGCTCATGTATCCTCTTGCATGTGGCTCAACAAATACAGGCATGCTCAGCAGCTGCATTCACATACATCAGTTCGCAAGTAAGCTTATAAGCATATAAGGAAGAGCCGGTGCGTGTGTGTTTGTGTGTGTGTGTGTGTGTGAGAGAGAGAGCCTCTGGTTCAGCCTCTGCTCTCCCTCAGGCTGCCTGCCAACATTGTTGGCGTAATGCGGAAATCTCTCTCACTCTCACTAACTTTTTCCGTTTCGCTTTCTTATTTCTCTCTAAATCCAACTTTTACACTCTCACATAACTTCTTTGTCACGCTCTTTCTTTATCCTCGTCTTAACAAGCTTTTCCATTTAAGCCAGTTGTAGAAACCACGTGATCAACTGTTGACCACATGCAAACAAAAGGATATACAGTATACAGTACATGGACTTTGTATACACGCTAGAGTTATTGACCATTATGTCAGTGTGCAACACATTATATTGATGTGTTCCAAGGTCAACTGCTAATCAGATAGTAAACCTAACCTCTTTTCACACAGCTGGTTCATTCACAAACTCAAGGTCACAGACCACTGTGTGAGGCTGCTATTTACCTCAACTGTTGCTCACATCTTTCCTTTGCAGGATATACACACAATATCTGTGTCTTCATGGATAACAGTGAAGTTACGGGATCGGCTTCTTTCCATTGCTGTGTTTACGTAAAATTCATTAGGGTCAGTAGGGTGCATGCAGCAAGATCTGATTTGGTAGTACATATCCCCGTTGTTCAGATCAGGTCTGAAATTTCTGCTGATTTAGCACAATATGAGGGGCGGGCTGAACACACACACACTTGGTGAACATAAAGTCAAATCTGAAAAAATTCTTCACGAAAGCCCAAATAGAGACAAAACATAGACCCTCTCATAAGAAATATCTAAGGAATATATCATTTTTAATTCCACTGAATTAGAAGTCATGATCAAGCATTTTGAAATGCAAGTCTGAAGCGATTAATAATCAATTAAAACTATCAACAGAATTTGAAGAAATAGCATTTTTTTCTATATAATGATGTCTATCTATTGTGTTGCATAGATATCTACTACTCTTACTGCTACTAGGTTAGCATGCTAACCAGCTAGCCCTTACTCGACCTAGTCCAATGCAGTGTTAACAATAACACTCTTCTGGTCCCACGGCTAAATGAGCTAGCTAGCCAACAGCAGCTACAGTTAGCAGCAGTTAGCGGTCACAGTGGCGATATGCTTCCCACTGTTTGTTCCGCATATGAATTTTAATGAATTCCTACATATTGCACCTTTAAACTCAACTCAACTCAACTACCATTTCCCAATTTGTCAAACTATTTATTTTAATACATCTTTTCAGGCACATACAAGTTTTATTGTTGAATTGATACTAGCTGTGTGTGCTGAACCTCGTGTTTTTTTGATACCAGCTCTGCTCTTTCATATTACCCAATGTATTCTGTCATTGATCCTCTATTGTCCAACAAGCACGGTACTCTAACCTTTAGGCCAGAGCCTAAAGATAAAGTGAGTAGTACTTAGCGGCATCTACTGCTGAGCTTTCAGATTGTATACAAGGGAATACCCCTCGACTCACCCACCCCTACTGTGGCTGCAAAAAATGAGAAAGCCTTCTCTGTACCCAGTGTTTGGTTTGTCCAACCTGGGCTACTGTAGAACCATGGCGGAGCAACAGGTGGAATAGGACCTGCTCCCTGTGTAGCTATAGCAGGCTCATTCTAAAATAACAAAAAATACAAAGATTCTTACTTGTAAGCATTCATACACTGAGTTAAAATGCAATAATGAATATCACATTCTATTTCTGCCAATAGATCCTCCTTAATTCTACACAATGGACCAAATGAGGTCACTTTTCTCAAATTTTAAATACCTAAGGCTGTTGGGTCAAAATGAGGGAAATACTGATTAGATCTAAATATTGCCAATAAGTACAGCCACTGGGGAACTAGACATTTTACTGGTGACCATCTGTTTTACTTTTCACGATTGGCATCTTGTAGTGGATATAAATCTAACTATGAAATGGGCTTCCTTTGACGCTCGCAGCCAAATTGCTTGCTCTCCAGGCTTGCTTGGAAATGTTCACCTTGACGATTATCAAATTTCCTTATCCAAACACCGCTGACAAACTCCATCATATGTGGTTTTAAAAAAAAAAAAAAACTTTGACAGCAAGTGCTGCCACAGAACTACTATATTCATGGCCCTATAACCTGGTTCCTTGAAACAACAAGGTCTGGGACCAAAATGGGTCATAGGCCTACTTCTGAAGGGTCCCCACATGGCATGAGTATCAATGACTGCAGGTCCCTGGACAGCTAATTAATTTCTGATTTGAGTCCTGAGCTGATAAACAAAAAATGTCGCTTTATATTCCTGTCCAAAAGTTTCTAAAGAAGGTCAGGGCACGCCCATTAACATCATCACCCCAACTGTGCTCATTGTTTTAGTTCAATGAGCCGAGTTATAATGAGAGCAGATTCTCATTTCCATTCAGCAGAGCAGCTTCATCAGAGTCTTAGCAGCTCCCGATGGTCTCGCTTCGCTTACTGTTTCACTTGTACAATAACCTCCTTAACCCTACTTTCACCTTAACCTTAATACAGTTCCAAGTCTGCCATAGATTTCAATTATGATGTGGAGCCACAAGTGTTAACAGATAGATAGCCAACTTCCCCCATGGTTCAGACACATGGAGCCATCGAGGTGGTCATTGGTACAATATGAGGACAGAGTGATGAGTGATGAACAGAGAGGTAGAGGATTGGAAATTAGAGGTGGAAATTATAGATAATTTTATTGATTCGAAAAAAGGTTTAAGTAAGTTCACAGATTTGAAGTCACCTCAGTAAATACATCAGTAAGAGAAGGCAACACTGTTTACACCAGTGTTACTGTTTACTTAGTGAGATTTAGAAAAAGATAATGTTATCTAAATGTTAAACATGTGACGTCTGTTAACTAACAGATGTGAGTTAAAACAAGTCAACATTGACTTTTGGTGTCAGAGGGCACATGGTGAAAGTCCTGTCTTTGTTTGACCCATCTGTCAACCACAACCTCGTCACGACTCGGACTTTCTTGCTCTTTGTACAACGTCACCTGACGTTATTCATGTTTGGTGTTTGGACGCATCACTTTTCCAGAGAAGTCAATCGGAATTTATTTAAAAGAAAATGGCGTTAAAAACTCTGAAAATAAATCCAGGGCCAGCGCAAAAAATGTTGGAAACAAAAATGTTCTCTTCCCTGGAAAGAAATCAAGTAACCTGAACACGATGTGACTGAATAAATGAGGTGAAACAAAATGGCAAGTCAGTCTCATTAGCAGGCTTACAAAGCATTCCATAGCATTCATTTGTAAAACTGTGGACTTTCGAGTAAGATTACAGTGGCAGATTGTTCTTTCCAGGCAGATAAATACTGTAACCTGAAACTAAAAGAACTTTGCTGAGAATGTTTTAAGTCTCGCAATGATTTGATGTTGCCTCATTATCTTGTGTACTTTGAAGAGAGGTTTTTAAAACCTCTGAAAGTGTTTCAGATCCTAATTTTCATTACGACATTAAATATTTATAAACTAAACAGGAGCACACAAAGTTTAAGTTGAGGGAGAAAAAAAAAACCATCCTTCATTAATATTTGTTCAGAGGTGAAGTCCAAAAAATGTATCTGCTTTATCCGGACTTTGTGGGTGTGATTTGATCAGATTTGATTGATGATGCTGGCAACAAAAGCAAACAATACCCGTCATCACAACCTGATCCACTGTTTTTAAATCCTGATTCATGTGCAGATGTACATGACATCACCTATTCCAACCGAGCCCCACCCATTTCAAACATAATCATTTTAGCAAAAAGGTTTTTGCTCATGTAGGGTCGCATCCCTCATATCGAAGAAGCTAAGAATCGAAACTGGCTGGCTTTTTACTCACAGGAAATAACAAACAAAGGAACAACACAAAGTCCTTACCTGGACAGAGCGATCTCCGCCTTCTGCCTGGCGATGTCGGCAGCCTTCTGCGCTCCCTCCACGGCTCGGTCCACCTTCTCTCTGATCTTACTGGCCCGGAGGGGGATCAGGTTCTTCCTTTTGCCGCTGACCAGGATGTTCTGTTTGTACTTCCCTTCCTCTTTTGTGCCATCGGGAAACGTGGTGCAGCCATAGCCGTGACGCTTGTTGCTAAGCCACTCCCCCTCGTACTGCAGCCCGTCGGACCGCCGGCTCACGCCGTACCCTGTTCGCTTGTCGTTCTTCCACTCCCCACAGTAGGTCTCCGTTGCCGTGGCGTCTACATCGTCGTCAGCGACAGCTAGCTCTGCGTCTGCATCTCCGAGACTGGAAAGGTGAGAGGTTACTTCGGTTTAGTTGGCTTACTCGGACAACAATCGTACGTGGTAATACAACTTTGAGAAAACAAAAGTTCTGACACAATGTGACCCGGATATTTAGCTCCTTGTTTCTGTAGAGTCATAATCACGTGAACGTCCGCTGGTCACAACTAATTGGAAGACATCAGCAAAGAGAGTGTGCACACACCCTTTCATATTGAAATGTATGTTACCAGGACCCTCTCATAGGTGCAAAAAGTATAACTGCAGCTTTAGGCAGTACTTTTTTTATGTCTGCCTGGTGTGGTCAAAAGACAAGGTCTTCTTAGAACATAAATAAATAAAGTGGTCGAGCTTGAACCCTTAAGTCAGGAAGTGGTCATCTTGGCACTGAGACTAAATGTTAAGAATGTTAAATTCAGCAATGTAGTATCATATATGTAACATATAATAGAACAGAAATGTAAAAAAGAAGATTTGGAATTTTCAGGAAAATTACATGCTGAAGCTATTTCTTTACAGCACATGACTCAATTAACATTTAAATAAAGCAACTGTTTTACACATTGATAATATCCCTGTGGCAATGAATTGTTTGCAATTAAATACCGTGAGAGTCCACACCCCCCAAGTGGACTCTCTGGAAGTCTGCACGAAGTGCAATTTAGGCCCTCGTAGACTGGACGAATTGTGGATTTGGACATCCTTCAGGCCTCAAGTCTGCAAGACTGGTGAAGTCCAGACATTTGGATGCAGTCTGAGACTCCCAAAAGGCTTGATGTTTCTTCATGTTTCAAGCCTTTACAGTATGCTAGGTCAATAATAAGTCTATATACATATCACACAGGCGTGAGATTGATATCAGTCTTCCCTCAAAAAGTAGGCCAGTGAGGGCTTTTCCCAAGACATTTAATTATTCCTTTGATAATTCTGTATTGCAAAACATTCAATAATATTTTAACCCGGGTCATGATCAAATCCAAGAATCCCAAGTTGGGAAGGCAGGGTTGCTTATAGGGAATGTACATCTCAAAAAAACTTGTGAACAGACAAAACACTGGCAAAGCTTCACAGATATTTTCCCTATTCTCTTGTCCCTGTCTATTTATACGACACCAGTCCTTGGTGTAACGCTCCCTCATGGTCAGCCAGTGTAGAGCTCGTCTGAAGTTGGTGGGGAATAATAAGTGTCTTGTTCAACTAGGATTCACACTGACTTGTTTTCATCTTGTCTCCTCAGATCCATCAATTAACGATCTGTTTTCCCTTTAGTGTGTTTTCACTGGCCCAAATTAAGAGTTTTTGCTATAGCATGTTCAGAGCGTGCGCCATCAAATGATGAAAACTACCAAAACTCTCATCAAATCACTGATCATCTGTACTACATAACATACACATTAATTAAACGCAGAAGAAAAACCTAGAAGTTTCAAACCTTGTTAGCTTTGCCAATACTTAACCAGACCTGATTAGCTGCTATCCGCTCCGAACGGGTTTGTTTGCTGACAAACAAGTTAGGAGGTGCTGACTCTTGTCATCAGGTAATTGCCTTTAAAAATAAGCCACCTCAATCCAGTGTACCTGGAATTTAATACTGAGCAGCACAGGATTGATTCAGCCCATTAAAGACAATGACGTTGCTGTTTACTTAATACACGAAACATGCTTCTACTATTCCTGTGTAATTCAAAGTACCCTGCATATTATGCTCTGTGTGACTGATCTGAGCTGGTGCAACTTGTCTGCTAGAAAGATTTTCAAAGATGACATCAGAGCAGAGAGACAAAGATGACTGGATAACACAATGTTAAACTGGAAACTTTTCAGGCTCCAGGCCAGCTGACCAGGAAACTGAGCTGTAGGCCACTTAGTACTGCATGCCAATCCATTTTAAAAGACACTAAAGTGGGACTGGTGCCTCCTGTTGTCTTGATGCCCTCCAGATGAAGGACAGTCGCCTCTCTCCCTACGTCATGCCTCCTTGTCTGCTCACTCCACCTTGCTCCGCACGTTAGTACATTTTATTAGATCATGACAGAGTTGATATGACAAACTGTTCTCAGTGTCAGCCAGTACAGTTTGTAGTATGTAATATCTTAATGCTGCCATGACATAGCCTCGAAACTCCTTTGACATGCCTCTGTGTGAAAAGGGGGATTGTGGCCAAGAGACTTGAGGTTTTGGAGACTTGAGGAAGGGTGTGACAATATATAATAAAGGCAACATATTTAAAGTTTTCCCTCAATTGATTTTTTTTGGGCAGCAATAGACCGTTCTCACGTGGCAGTCATTTTTTTTTTCCAACGTCTCAGGCTGGAAACCTTGAATACCGGTACAATGTTATGCTGTGCCGCTGTGCTACAGGTTAAGAATCATATAGACCAAGGAAATCTGACAAATTGTTGTCATTTAATAGCTTCCCACTTGATCAGCAACTACAAAGATGATGGATAATGAAAATCTTGAGGCACATCTGGCCATATTTCGAGGTAAAACAAGAGATTTGATAACTCGTTAGCTGATGTTAGCATTCAAGAACGCTCTAGATAACATTACCATTTGATTATGTCTTACGTGTTTCAATTTGAGGTTGAGACAAACTTCTCACAGATGTGTGCTGATATTTCTGAATTCATTTTAATTCATTTTTCCTAAATGTATTATATCAAAACAGTATTGTATCAAAGAGTGGCATTAGCTTAAATGTGACTGAATGCTACTATAAGCTGTCGTCTAATGGATGCTAATCAGTCATCAAAGTTGTTGTTTTATCTTGAAATATGGTACAAGTCCCTCCAGATTTATCTATCCATTGTCCTTACTGTTGTTAATCAATCAGAGAGCGGGGAAATAACTATTATTTGACTTTCAACATTTGAGTTTCCACACCTGAGTGCCGTGTCAGAGGAAAATGGTCGCAGTGTCAATGTGGTCCATCTAAAATAGCTTTAAAAAAGGCCATTTTTTTGTCTTTGCATTGTATCCTTGTGATTATATTCTAGTTCTTCAATTTACAAGCGAACTTCACTACCTAGCAGACCACGCAGCTCCCTGACAGAGTAGAGCTTGCTCACCCGCCCCCTCCATCATCTTCTCCTGTTACTACCTGATAGTAGAGTTGATATCAGATGCAGCAGAGGACACAGTACTCATCCCAGCCTCGCTCCTGAACGAGCTCTGTTTCGACCTCTGGGAGGCCAGAGAGCTCCTGGACTCGGACTTCCTCAGCTTGAGCCCGGACAGGATGGATCTCCGGAACAGCCCGCCTTTTCTCTTCCCCTTCAGCAGCTCAGCCTCGCTGTGTGCCGTCAGCACGAAGCCTCCGCGTGACACAGCGGGGCTGCTGCCGCTGCTGCCCGTGCTGCACATGGACACGCTGGTGGTTAGAGTACCGGGGACGGGAGGCGGACCAGGAACCACGGCCCCGGTCCGGTCCAGCAGAGCTGTACCGTTGCTGTGCTCCGAACCGGAGCGGAGAGAGTTTATGGAGGTACGGAGTGGGGAACGGATGACGGCCGCCATGCCGTACGGGACACTCTGACGAACTCCGTAGCCATGCCGCATCCCGCCAACCCACTGGCCCTGAAAAGTTCCTGGAGAGAGAGAGGGGGGAAAATACAAATACTATGAAAATATTTTCTTTTAGATACATGTAAAATCATTTATTTTTTACATGAGCCAGAAGGATGCAGACTGACTGTTTGGCTACCACTTGACATTCATTACAGTGCAGCACACTCTGATTTCCTGTGCTATTCTATGGCACCTTTGGATACTGCCTCCTATGTAGTGGATGTGTCAGTGCAAAAAGGGGCTATGGTTGTATCATTTAGACCGGCAATGGCTGTGATAGTCTGCCTTGCTTCCAATTTTGCCAAGTGGTCACTTGTCACTTGTCAATAGTAGCCCAAAATCTTCCTTCAGCCCAGAGAGTACTTCCCCATGGAGCACCACTGTAAAGGAGATGTCTTTAAAACGGTTGACAGGACACCTCAAAACAGGGTTGGTTATAACTCTTATCTACTACACATTTCTGAGGGTTTATATTTGTAAAAGTTGTCCTTGAGTCAAGTAAAGCAATCAGTGATGTCATCACAATCTAAAGTCTATGAGCTGAGTTGGAATTTACCGACGGGGCCTTTGGAAGAAACATTATATGGGCTGTGTAACAAGGGCGTAAACCCCAAATGCCAGAATGTCTTTGGCGTATGCAATAGACCGGCAGTTCTCATTGGATGGAATATGTGCTCTCTTAGGATCAGCAATCTAGTTCTGTTATAAATCTGTTAACGGTGCTAGCTAGGAAGGTAGGTCTAACGCTGGTAACTATTCATTTTTAATCACCCCATAGTCCTACTACACAGTGATGACAGTGTCAGTGGGATCATAATGCCTATTCAAAATATCGATAAAATCTAGAGTGATTCAGTGCTGTAGGGAGGACCAGCTACTTTTACGCTTGTATTTTTCTTATATTCTGCTTAGGCTACTTGGTGGATATTTCTTAGAGGGGCACGGTCACACACACGCAACTGTAGGTGAGTGATCATCGCCAGCTGGTACTGAATGTGGGCAAATCAGGTTGGAACATGCAACTCAGTTTGTAGTCTGTGTGAGGATTCAACCACACAAATGTCTTTGCTATTGGTTGTGCCTGCGACAGCTTCGGTCAAAGTTCAGCAATGTCCTTGCTAAGCCAAGTTATGAATTCACTTCCCCACTGGATACAAATGCTCCATTTGCCAGCTCACTTGCATATGATGGAAGTGAACAGGAGACAGATTTGCAGCTGTTAATTTTGCGTACTTTGGACTGAGCCCTGAATGTGTGTTTTGGGGGGATTTATGGTGGCTTCACCAAAAAAATGTGCCCCCTGAATAGTTTAATTCGGACACAGCTGCATGAAAGGCTCAATTTGACCTGAGCTTTTTCTTTTTCTGTTTTTCTTTGTTTAAAGTGGAGGAAATAGTTTGAGTTAGTTTTAAGTTTAAGAGTAGTACTGTACACGGTGGGAGTGGCCCACTCTTGCCTGTCCATCAGTTCCCATTCATTCAGACCATGTCTCTGCACTAGCACCCGCACATACTGCTGCATAATAGTCCTTACATCCCCATGATGCTGAAAAGTAGGGCATCTGTGTGTGTTTGTGTGTGTGTGTGTGTGTGTGTGTGTTTGCTTCCATCATTTCTCCCTCTCTCTTTCTTTCTCTCTCTCTCTCTCTCTCTCACACACACACACACACACACACACACACACACACACACACACACACACAGTCAAACCAGCCTGCTCAAACGGAAGTGTGTGTTCCAATAGGAGTGCAAGTGATCCATCCCGCCTGCCCGTACCTCTGATGTAACAGCACTCTGATTCATTCTGAAGCAAACGCACTCGCTCTAACCTAACTACATGACCATATAAGGACTGCAACGTTCTCCATCTCCATCGCAAACACACACAAACATTTCCCTTGTGGGCTCAAGTGTCAGTGAAGTGGGAAGTGCTCAATAAAGCCGATGTTATAAGCCAATTGTATCCCTGCTTACGATCTAAGACGCCCTCAAACACGCTCACACAGACACAACAAGCACATCCACAGTGCTGTTGAAAAGCCTCTTTATGAACCTGCCCTCGTCATTAGGACGATATGCTGTCTCTTGCCCCTCAACCACACACACACACACACACACACACACAAACAAACAGTCTGTGTCATAGACAGCTGGACAGCACATCTGGCTGGGCCTTTGTAATCGTGTCAGTACACAGCTGTACGACCATATGACACACAGATCAAAGAACACACACACACATACACACACAGACACACACAAACCCCCGTGCAACAGCATGATAAGATCACAATTTTATTAAAAGACTAGCAGTGTGTTTGAGCAGGGGAGTGAGACAGAGACAGTCCTGAGCATGAAGAGGCAGACAGCATCACCTGTGTTTCTGCTGACAGTGCAGAAAGAGGTAGAACCAGACAGAGAGACAAAAGGCTGCTGTCTGCTGCAGGTCACACACCTAGTAAAAAGATTACCGAAGCTAAAGTTCATAATGACGCTGAACGATAGCAGTACGACCTAAACAGTACATGTGTCCCAACTTCGTACAGCATTCAAAATTGTAAGTGGGCTTAGGGTATGTACTGTGTTCACACTGGGAACAGAACAGAAAAATGAAAACAAATCATTATGCGCACAGAAACCCCAGTGAAGTTAAACAGCCGGGCTGCTCAACTGAAAATGAAACAACTTAAACCAAAACTGAACTATGACTGGTGATGAAACAGCTACAGGAAACCTGCAGCAAACTAAAGGTAACCACTTTGTTACATTCAACTAGCAATGGTAGAACAGTTCAGCGTATTGCCGAGAGCGAGATGAAAAGGTGTAGGTAGCTGATTAGCTTAGCTTAGCATACATATTGCAGAAAAGTCCATATCCGTTCAACAGAGAGATTGTGGCAGTGTTTGCTCAAGTCTGTCGTCATCGTGAGGTTGCTAGGCAACCGGAGTCCTTGTCTTCCTGGCAAAGAAATAGTCAGGCACATCACCCACATAAAACTGCATTTATACACTTTGGATTAAATACTGATAAACAAACATGATACAGAAGGTAAATTAATAAGCTTTATAGGCGCAGAGCCAGGCTAACTATCTCCCCTTTTTTTTGAGTCTTTATGTGATGCTATACTAAGCTAACCGATTGTCGGACTGATGTCTAATTTTTTCCACTAACTATAAAGCTGTCAAATATGTAGACTTCTTGTGTACCAACTGTAAAAACAGCATAATGTCAGTTATTATATATATATACTGTATAGAGCTTTTACTGTAGTATGAGAATGGAACACAGCTACCTTTTAACACTGCCCATTACTCTTAACCCAATAAATGTATTGAGTAAGAAAACCAAGTGTGGTGTTGGTAAACACAGTACTTCTAACATTTTGTCCACACCATTAAAGTGTAACTAACACAAAAGGGTTGGGAAAATACCATCATATATGCAAAAAAAAGTAGTATAAAGCCTTTTGTGGCTCCAGAGGAGGCTACCAGCTGACTGCTTTTTAAAACATACCCACAATGGAGGACACTTATCAGATTAGACGCAGCTTCCTCTGGAGCCACAAAAGGCTTTATACTACTTTTTTTTCAACTGCAGGAAAACCTCAAAACCTGTAAATACACATTAATGTGTAAGATTGGTGGAGTTACCCATTAAGAGGTATGTTGACGAACCTGCAGTATAACACAAAACACTTCAACAGCAGCAGAAACTGTAGCCTCAAACAAGTCAAATCGCCACCTCTTTCATAAAATCAAAACAGCAAGATAGTGTGGGTTTTGCTTTTATGTGATTTCTAGGATGCATATACAACCATCAATCTGTATTGCCTGAGTAAATCAAATATTCAGTGGGGCACCGAGCTGCTGTTCCAGTGAGTCTGTCGCTCTCCATGGTGCTGAAATATACAGTCTGACAGGCAGACTGTTGGTGGGGATATTCCTCCAAAATCAAACTCATTTACACTTTAAATGGAAACTCATCCAGTAAGAATGTAACACTACTGCCTTTTTTTTTTTTTTTTTTTACCACAACAGCTGCGCCTTTTGAACGGAAAAAAGGCCAAATGCGACACCCGCAGCAACGGCAGATTAAGTTATCCACCACTCATCATTTTCAATATGAGCCTGTCACAGCTGTTTTGAAAAAAAAAAAAAATAGACCTCTGGATACGTAAAGGCCTCCACCCCAGGCCTACAGTTGTGAGGAGAATCCACTTCACAACTCGCATGCCAAAAACGATTTCACTGATTTTGCCTGGAGGCCAACAGGAAGCGCTCTGAAATCATACGGGCCTGTAACCCGGGCCGGGCCGGCCGCACAGAAAGAGTTAACGCACAGAGATCAAAGCTGCGGAAACATCACAGAGGCGCAGCGATTTGATCACGTGCCAACCCCCGGGCTGAATTCATAATTGTCCCTTTAACAAATGCACACGTCTGTTCTCTATTTCTAGGTTAAAACCCATCTGTCTCTCAGGGTCTGTATTTCACTCTAAGGATACGGCAGGAGGAACCACTTGTCGAATTCTGTCAGTCTTTTGTCTGAACTGTACTTTTTTTTCTGTCTTTCAAAAACTAGACCAGTAGTCATACTTTCTGATGAAAGCGGTTTGAAATTCAGCCATTAGCTCCCGAGAGTCAAAGTCCGTAGTTCATATGCACCTATATTATTGCATAGTAGCCTCACCGGCTTCTTTAAACCTCAAAATATTGGACTGTGGGGCACAGCGGTAAGAATGAGAGGCCTGTGCCGGAGTTGAAATTGGCTATTTTATGAATTATTAATGTTTTGTTTCACCATGTCAGCACTTGCATGTCGGAGCGCTGTCTGTGTTTGTGTGTGTGAGAGGAATGGGGAGGGAGATTAGACAACACAAGGTCAAGTTTCTCACACAGTTTGCCAGCAGAGGTCTCAGCTTAGGCGATTACAATTCTTCAGTTTTCAGCCAGTACAGCTGCTAAGAAAATGCGTAATTACAAGGACAATAATAAGATTATGAACAATGATATAAATAAGCGACGTCATGTTTCACTTTTAAAAAGAAGTTCAATTGTTTAATTTCAACCCTCCCCCTGTGTAAGGAAAAAGGAAACTATCCTTCCGCCAGTAACTAAAAGAAAATTAACAATGGCAGAACAATTTCACCATTGATAAATAAAATACTGCATTTGAACTGATATGACGCCACTTTACTCAACGCGCTTGGAACCATTTAGTTTTACTTTTGGTTTTCCATCACCAAAACATCCGGATAGCACTGCTTCGTTCTTGTTTTGGTATCATCACTTCAGTGATTCTCATGGCACTGAAGATCAGGCCGTAGCATTTTATAATAATTGCTACGACGATCAGCAAGGACATTGTCCATATATTGAGGGGGTTATATCTGCAGTGGAAAATAGAGAGAGGTACCTGGTACCAAAAGCAAGTCGGCGTGAGCTCTACCATGCAGAGGAAACACAGCCAAAGTGGCGAAGCATGAAGAATCTTAAATGATGTTCCCTATAACCAACATTTGATGGGAAAATCATGTATAATTCATCTGAAAGGCAAAAGTTAAATAAAATATAAGACTGGGGTGAAAAACAAATTAAGAGATCCTCACCTACTCTCCTAAAAAAAGACTACCTTCAACAACAACAAATAAAAAAACAGTGAATATTCCTTCACCTCATTTTCTGACCCTCCTCTGCTATTTATTACCATAAAGTCATTAAGACTTGGAGAGAAGTTGCAGCACCATGCCATCCTGAATGCTTCCAGGGCAAACTCCATCATTAGTACGTCCACTCAGAACTGTAGCGTTTGGTCCAGGGCAGACTTCCAAGATGGACATTTAGAGTTTTCATGTTTTAGAAAGGCACTGCTAATCCTCTACTACGAACATCAAACCACTCCCATTACATAAGCTAAAGCCTGCAGTGGGGATGTTGTTGGTAGTAGAGGAGGAGTGTATTAGTGATGGCCCTGAATACAAAAAAAAAAGAAAAGAAATAAAGCCAATGCTTTGGCGCTTGTGAATAGATTCTTCATACACAATTGGAGCCTATCTGTGGTAAATCAAAAAAAAGCCATGAACAAAAGCTGGAGGTGGATTTTCCTTGACTCCACCATTTATGGTGATGTGTCTCTTTTATTCTGAACTGATGTGTGGGGATAGTGTGCAATGCTTTTAGGAGAAACAAGTAAATCTAGTGCACTATACATGCAAGGGTTCTTCCCTGAAGCGGGTTTCTATTTTGCATCTCTTGCTATGAAATGCGTTGCTCAGCTTGCTATGGTGTGAGAAAAGCCAGAAACAGAGAGGACGAAAAGGCAAAGAAACCCTAAGATCCAGTGGCTCAGACACATCAGCAGAGAGGGAAAGCAACAAGTACCCAGGCAAAAGGAGAGACAGATGTGAACTGAAGACCAATGCAGACGAGACAACTGACAGACATCAGGCCATACAGGCAGGAGGGATGAACAGACAGAAACACAGTAAGCCACGGACAAATCACTGAACACTAAAAGCAAGAGAAGTCAGTTCAAAGCTAAACCTCTGCCTGTGTAAATCACTGGGTGGGACCATTATCCGTTTAAGAGATTTTGCCTAGGCCCCTTTTTCTGTCTGAGTCTTTCAGATTCCCATTTGGGGATTATTTCTCGTATGAAAAAGACACATGGCAACATAGCAGTGTCCCAGAGCAGTAAAATAACGTCCACACAACGTCCGCAGACATTTTGTAACCGATGGTTTGTGTGCTGAGATCTCACTGCGCAGCAGACCTACCACTAAAGTTCAGCCTTATTTGTTAACACAAATCACTTTTCCCAAGTCCATACAGGTTGTCTTCAGTTGTGCCAGTTTCACTCTCCAAATCAAGCACATGCATACATGGTGGAAACCAAACCAACCAAGCAGGTGGTTGAAAATAAAGTGTTTGCCTTCTGAGACTACCAGGTGTTTTAGATGGTTTGGTCCAGAAGAAAGTCCTGCACTTAAATAAGTAAGTAATGGGTTTGATTCCTGTAATGTGTTCATGTGAACCAACCATGAACAAGACAGTTAAAGAGAAGACATACTGTATCTAATAAGAGAAACACTGAGGGTGGATTTAAAGGTACCCTGCACTGTCTACATCCAAATTTGCTGGCTGTCTTCTTTCCTGCCTTTTGCGAGCAAATATCTACATTGTCTTGCATGTAGCTACTCAACACTGGAATCGTGTGAAACTGCAGATAGTCACATTTGTGTATATCAAAGAAATGGCGGGACTGCTTACAAAAAAATACTGCACAATATTGCAACTAGGACTCAAAAAGTCCACACATTTCCTTTAAATTTGTCAGATGTAAGATAGGCCTGCCTGCTGAGGGTAGCTCCACAAATATAAGTGGCAGCACACCCGCTAACTGCTTCTCACTATACACTTATGCTGTAGCTATTTTCCGATGTGATAACAAACTGCCGTTAGCGAAATTAGCTCAGTTAGCCTTGCAGCTGAGTGGCATCATTAGCTGACAGGAGTCTGCCTGGACCAAGACCTGGGTTCACAGGAGGGAGTCACCACAGGCTCAACTGAGCTCAACTCGCCTCCCAGTGAACACAGCTGGACACAGAGGATCTGACCAGGACTGCGACTGGGGATGACAAGAAATGGCAAGACGGAGCTGGGCATCAGCAGTGGGGTTAAAAAAGGTTTGTAGAGGCCGAATATTTTCACATCTTACTCTGTGATTGAATTTTTTATTTTTTTTCCCAACCAAACCAGAGGTGATTGTAGAAAGGCAAATCACGACTGTGTTGAGTTTTATTATGTCCAAGTTGAGTTATCGAGGCACTTGAGGTCATCTTTTTTGGTAAGAGAGAGAAACATGGAGTCAGAAGGTGTACGGGTGTATTGTCCAATCGCATTTTTTTTTTATAAGGATGATAGTTGTGAGAACATTCGCTTTTACTTTGTTATTACACCAACAGCTTATAGTTTGCAATACACAGAAAACTTGATGCTTGCGTACTTCCAGCTTAAACTCTTAAGGTTCAGAGTGTTACAATGGGACATGACTGGCAGGGACCAACTGGTTAGAATTCTAATTTTAGTCTCTGCAACGCAGTACATAGACAACTGTGACATAACCTCAGCACTCTTATCTCTTCACATTCTGTTGATAATTTTAGTTAATTTTATAGTTAATTCATATTTTGAGCTAAAATCTAAACCAGTATGGTATGGTGGTGACACGGCTGCTAAGACAGACCAGTGAAAAGCCAGTGGATGTGAGGAAAGAGGAAAAACTGACGTGATAATAAACAAAACGAAGAAGAAATCTGGAAAGGCAGCAGGACCTGGAAACCACGTCCCTACTTTAACACCCTGATGGAGACACTCTAATCTCACTTTCTGGTCGAGATAGCAAAACAGGTCAACCTCAGCAACCGTGCAAACTACAGAGGGATCACACTCTTTTCTGTACCAGGCGAAGTGCTTCATGGGATCATGTTGAAGAGTATGAAGGAACTGATCAACATTCAAACAGGAGCAGCACACAGAGCTGTACCACACGGACCAAATACATCTTTGTAATGTGACTGAAGAAATAGGGAATACAGCAGTGTCCATCTATGTAATTAAGGAGTATTTGATGGCAAAGACAGGGCCAAACTTTAAGTATCCTTGCACTGTTTGTGATATGTCAGTCAAGTTCGTCAACATCATGAGGTGACAGGTATGAGGCAATGACCTGCATTCGTCAAGGATACATGCCCTCCCCCTTTTTTTTTATTTATTTTTTTATTCTCGCCAGCAACTGACAGCAATCAAAGACATCCTGTGCTGGACAACCTGTGCTTTACAGATGACTTGGAATTACCGTCTCAAACGTCTCAAGGGATGCATTAGAAGATGAGTACAGCTGCACCGCCCCTAAAGGTTGACCTTGCCCCAAAACCACAGAAGAAAGACCAAGATCCTTAATGTTAACACTTCTGATATCAGTGAAGGTGCGATGACAAATGAGAGATAGATAGAGATGGAAAACTGACCAAACCTCAGCAGTGTCATTGACAAGTGAGCAGCACAGATACGACAATAAGGGCAATTGTTGGCAAAGTAAGCAATATCTTTGCAGTTGAACAGCATTAAGATTATGTTAAACCACCAACTGCAAACCAGGATTTGGGAAGTAAATGGCAGTGTGTTGAAATCATTCCGACTTTATGGAGCAGAGACACAGTCCATTCAATGAAAACCTGCAGAAGGCGCAGGGATGAAACGATAACAGGGATTGGTTGGTCACCTCCGCAAGATGGCCGACAAACAGTTGGTAATGGAATGTAAATGCAGACAACAGAGAGATGATGAACGTGTGAAGCTAGCTAGAAACCAGAGTAAATACAGGGATGTCTGGATAACTTTTGTTGGTGACCTACAACCCCAGTACCACGGGGACCTACTGTCATGTTGAGGACACTTCAGCAGTGCTCATGTCTGCTGAAAGAGGGACTGGGAACAAGGCCTGTTGTGTTGAAGGTCACAAATATGGCTTAATTGTGATGGACAGTTATGAGCATCTTTAAAGTTCCCACCAAATCACCATTGCTGTTTAAGTGTTCCATTCACACATTTCTCGCTCCATATCTCACCTGCAGTATACGCCAGTATCAGGATCAGCAGTGACAAAAAAGCTGATTTGAGGGTATTTTTAATGGTATTTGAGAATCTGTAACTTCCTGGAAAATGATTTAGACTGTTGATGACTCATCTTGCACTCGGGGGCGTGCATACTGTTAAACTGTTATATGTCGCCTGCATGGATGTATAAAAAGGAGGATAGAGGAGTGCTTTGCTCTTGACTGGACCTCACAGATTACTGTACAAAGACACAACTTTATATTTTGTTCATAATCAAAACTATATATCTTTATTCAGTGATTTAAGTCACATTTTATGCAAACAACATTTTCCACTTTTCATTCTGCTGCCCTCAGCTTACTCTGGATGGATAGCTTTAATTGTTGCAAAGATAACTGTCGACAAGTGTAACTCACTGATAACCAGCAGCTTTTCAATGACCGAGGGCCGTACGTTTGCCACCGAGATCAACCGAGGAGGCCGGTTACAGCTGAGCTGATTTATGGAGTTTGCAGGTTGACGGATACCGAAAGTTTTGTTGCGAAAGCGGCACTAACTGCTGCTAAGTGTAGTTAGCTGCCATGAGCTCGGCAAGATGTCCTTGCTGACTCAGCCCTAGGTTGCCATGAGCCAAGCCTGGCAAGAAAACCACCTCAGTCTTCCCTAGCCTTCATCTTCTCAGAGGCTGTGTTGTATCTTCCCAGCCCGGTCATAGTTTGCTGGGAGCTGCCAGTCCATGCAGAGACAGCGTTGGCTGGGGTGGGGCTCAACGTACATTCTACGCTTTTGGCTGCTGCCTGTTTTGTTTTTTGTTTTTTTACAGGGAACACTCCACGACTTGTTTCATAGGGACTTTAAAGCTGCTTTAAAAATGGTCCTTAGTATTTCCCATCTAAACAGAACTATTCTACATGCATGGCTGAGTGTTCCAGAGAAACACGTCTTTGTAACAGGATGATAGAAATCAGAGTGTGGCTGTTAGCTTAAGAGTTTCCTCCCACACGCTCAAATTGGCTGCAAATCTATTCTCTCAAACTCAGCCGTGGAGCTTCCAGGAGTCTTGCCGTGACAGCAGTGACCCAAAGAAAGCAGGTTTTTTGGATGAATGCAGGCCACCCATCGTGTCTGAGAGTAGATATTAACTGATGTAGTTTGCTGGGTGTATTCAAACATGAGAGGTGAATTTACTATGTCAGCTTACATAACATGGTCAGAGCTGGAATAATTACTGCGCTGATAGCAGCCTTTAGCAAAGCTAGCAAGATATGTTAATGCGGGACATTACGAAGTTGTTGTAGTGTATTTGCCAACAGCTGGGGGACAGGAGAGAGGTTCCAGGATGCTGCTGAGCTGTCACGAGCCCCGTTTAATGGAGCGTCTGTGATTGGATGTGCCTTCGTTTCAATGCTGCCACACTTATCTTTTAATACAGTGTTAAATAAGGGATGGTTTTCGAGAGTCGCTGTGTGTTTGGCCCTGCGTGTGGCATATCAGCTTGTGAAACAACAGCCGCCGCCGATGTAATCTTCAGTTGTTACCACTGTTGAGCACTGTGACAGTTGTAATCTCTCCATTTGTGACTCACTTCATTTCTCACTAAAGTGATTACTGAGGCTGTCTTCTCATTTTTCTACTTCACTCCCTCTCTCTTCCTCCGCGTGTGTGCGTGTGTGTGCACGCGCGTGTGTGCGTGTGTGTGCGCGCGTGTGTGTGTGTGTGGTCAGTAATCAGTCAGCTTAGCTCTTCATCTCAGTAAACACCATTAGCCCGGAAGACCGAACCAGCCAATCAGATCGCGGCAGAGCCGGCTGGGCGGCCAATGGCAGCGAGGAACACTGAGTCCCTCGTGACACGCTGACCTGCTGCATGTCGGCGAGCGTTGCTATGGAAACCCTACTGTACAGAGTGGCTCCGAGGAAATGCAGTGGAGCGAGGGAGGATAGAGAGAGGTGGGAGGAGAGGAGAGAGAAATGTTGGCAAACGTAGGAGAGGAACCAGAAGCCAATAGCAGTGATAAGATAGAGGAGGAGTGTTTCCTAGAAATGTGGCATCAGGTGTAGATGGAGGTGAGAGTGGGACTGGCAGGCAGCCTCGACCTGACTGTGGGAAAAGTAGCTGGCTCTTAAGTGCACTGCGTGTTCCAAAAGTGTGTAGGCAGCAGAGCATCTTTGAATGATTTGGCCGCTGACTCTTATTGCTTTGGACATGACAGAGCCCCGAGGTTGTAAAGATAGACTGTCAGCTTCCTCCCGAGAGTAACCTGTGTTTGGCCTTTTCAGATGACCACTTCCCATGAGTTGATTCAGGGTGCCAAAGTCATTAGCGTCATGTTTCACAACTTTGACATTTTGATTTCGATCGAATACTCTTAATACGTGTCGACATTTACAGTATGCATAATAAATGTCCACCTTCATGCCTTATTTAGCGGGAACACTTTGGTCCGGAGCAACGTCCAACTCAAGTACACAAGGAAGATCCGTTAAGTCAACAAAAGTGAGTTTTCTGACAGTTCTAGAGTCGCATTTCCATGGCGGGACTTTTCCCCAGGGACTCGGAACCTTTGGAGGATCTCAGTGCCTTTCCATCGTAGGGACCAGGGTCGAAATTAGCTTCCAGGGACATTATATTACCCCCCCAGAAAAGTCTGCATTTTATTATAGCCACCATTTTGTGCTTCAACTCATCATCATGGAGTTACAGAAAAGAAGCATACGATAGATGAGCTGATTCTGACATCTAGGCCCATTTGTTGTAGAGTCTGAAGCGTACATGTGTGAAAAAACAGCCATCGCTTATTTGTAATTATTCAGCAGATTCATTTTCCAAATCTTTATTATTCGCAGGTCTTTAGACTCTGGTGGAAAAGCAGACACTAACAGGTTAAAGGAATCTTTTAGTTCTTTGGTAGTTCTGTGTGATTTGGGTGTTCATTAAGGACAAACTGAGCAAACAGTTTGAGCAAAAAGTCAGTCAGTACTGTAATTCAAAGTCAATGCAGCATATTCCCGTCATTCTATGACAGTCTTCAGTTTAGCTAAAAATGTTAATAAGTAACCCTTAAATGACTTAAATATGCTTTGTAGCCTCTTTTAGCTCTTTGTTTGGGAGTTGAATGGTACATATATGTATGTTACTCACTGGAGGAGCAGAAAAA
>JARJLU010012335.1:0-66500 GCA_030272975.1 Sparidentex hasta | reverse complement strand
GCTTCAGTTCATGTGTGTTCTGTTTGGCTGGTGCTCATTTGTTAGAGGTAAAATGGTTTAAACTGGTGCTGAGCATGTGGTGTGGGAATACAGCATTGCATCATGGGAAATACATAGTTTATCAATTGAATGTGTAAATAGTCTTTGTCAGCCTTCGTATAAAATTCTAATTTCTGGATTAAGTTCCCGTACATTGATACTGTCTTCTACAGGCTCTTGTTCTGTTTTCATGTCCCAACCCACGAGGTAGACTAACAGCGTAAAGAGTCAGTACCTCTCCTCTGGCAGTTGTGCAGTATCGCTTCTCGGCCTTTTGGCTAAGATCAAGTGTAGTATCTGTTCTTATCAGTTTAATATCTGATACGTCCCCTACCCGGGGACCATATATTAAATTGATTTTTGGACTAGGGAGATGGAATAGGGGCTTGCTCCGTCCACTCCACGCATCAACCTGGTATTGCAGTACTTCCAGGACTGGTGCACCCTCCTCTCCATGTTGAAAGCAATTATGTGGGTTTTTTTTTGGTGCTAGGACTTCTTACAGTTCTCTGCTGCACAGACTTAAATGTTGTTCCAAGCTGCATTGTCTGGACACATCTTCTTGAAAACAAGTTTGCAGAACAGTAAAATGTGACACTCTCACAGCTGGATTTTTCTTAAATCATAGCTTTACTAATGTATAGCAGGCCTCACTCAGTGGGGGAGAAAGCGACAGCTTTTAAATCAGTCTCTCTACCCAGTCATTGCACTTTTAGAGTAAAACACAGCGCATATGTCTTGTCTAAATGTTCACTTTGTCTCGAGATTCCAAGAATTGTGACTTGAAAAGGTATGAGCACCTGTAGAACTGTCTTTCACGCACCATGATGGCCAAAGTTTGCAATTAATTCACATTTGTGTGTGTGTGTGTGTGTGTGTGTGTGTGTGGTGGTGGGGGTGGAGTGGGGCGGTCCACATGCATGATGGATCAACTTTGTGCGGTTACACGTCCACTAAAAACGAAACACTCCTTTTAGGGGTGCATGTATAAAAAGTGAAACTTGAAGAATAAACCGTATAGACTACAGTTTCTTCACAGCAAAAGTTTATATTTTTCTGCAGAAGCGAAAACCCGGAAGTAGCCTACCACATAACATCCCACACACTGCTGCAAAGCATGCTGGGAAAATGCAAGAATACTATCTACTCAAATACATGCTTTTTAAAATATATATATATATATATATATATATATACATATATACATCATCTTATAAAACTTGTGCAGGAGTTTAATATCATTCGATCATTATGCTCTGCCCTAAAAGTGCGTCACTGTTAATTCCAGGGCACCATCGGTCTGACTCACATGCAGCTGAGTGACTCCCATCCGTCCACCACCCACAACTCATACTTACCTGGCAGGGGAGACACCATGATCAAGAAGGTGGTTCACCCATGGTGAGACTCAGCCATTGCACTCAGGCTTTGTTGACCTATGCGAATTCCTCAAATGTGGGAATCTCGACTGCAGAATTTTTGGTAGTGGGGGACTGCGTTCGCGCTCACCCCTGTTAACATGTCTAAAGGAAATTCAAGTGTAAATGTTAGTTGGGAAGCCTGACTGCATTAAAATCACATCTAGTCATTGTTATAGGTGATCATTTTAAACAGAAAAGCAAATGGAAGTGAAGCAAGGCGAGAATTAAGCATACTAAAAAATAATGATGTCATAATACCAGATTACATAGTAAATGCAGTTATTTAACAAAATGTTTTGTTGACCACAATGGATCAGTCACTGTCTTAAGCTGTGTTGAAACAAAGAAAAAAAAAGATTTTTCAGCAACCCTCTACTGCAACAATGCTTCAACAATGTTTAGAACAAAAGTGAAAATGAAGTCTTTGGCTGCATCAAAATAAATAAAAATGAGCCATAATTGTATTTTGCTGTGCGCTGCTTTGACACAATGCTTCACAGATGTATAGTGCTTGTTGTAAACAACACACACAGTAAACTCTTCATTGTAAACTCTTTCTATATCTTACTGTGAACCTTCCTACACAAATAAAGCTGCAAAATTGATGCAGAACATGCTAAATTTCATGATCAGCATACATTCTACAAAAAAAATGGCAGTGTTATTTGCTAGGAAGACAAGCTTATCAACCATTTCTGCCTTCAGACAGGATGTTGCTGCCTGTGCTGAAATGTTGCATGTTCAGATCTAGATATAGATACTATAACAATATCATCTAGCCCTACTCTGAAGCCTCTGATATTCCAGGATTGGTCCTCCTCCATCCAACTGCCATGCACTTAATCAACTGATCCAGTTGATTATCAGTTGTGCTGTTTGGTTGTTGGAACAAAAATGTGCTGTCCCTCACTCTTCTGTGGAGCCCTGCTGCTGTTCACTGTCCAGACCAACAGGTGGCAGTAGCAGGAATTTCAGTTGCCCACCAGCAGGGAACAAGGTGCAAGGACAAAGAAACAGGAAGTGGTTGTAACGTGAAGGGGTAAAACATGTATGTTTGGTGGGTTTTGTTTCTCTCCTCTGATTTTTAAATGTAGATTAACCAACATGTCAGTGTACTGAGATTTAGCTTCAGTTCATGTGTGTTCTGTTTGGCTGGTGCTCATTTGTTAGAGGTAAAATGGTTTAAACTGGTGCCTAGCATGTGGTGTGGGAATACAGCATTGCATCATGGGAAATACATAGTTTATCAATTGAATGTGTAAATAGTCTTTGTCAGCCTTCGTATAAAATTCTAATTTCTGGATTAAGTTCCCGTACATTGATACTGTCTTCTACAGGCTCTTGTTCTGTTTTCATGTCCCAACCCACGAGGTAGACTAACAGCGTAAAGAGTCAGTAGCTCCCCTCTGGCAGTTGTGCAGTATCGCTTCTCGGCCTTTTGGCTAAGATCAAGTGTAGTATCTGTTCTTATCAGTTTAATATCTGATACGTCCCCTACCCGGGGACCATATATTAAATTGATTTTTGTACTAGGGAGATGGAATAGGGGCTTGCTCTGTCCACTCCACGCATCAACCTGGTATTGTAGTACTTCCAGGACTGGTGCACCCTCCTCTCCATGTTGAAGGTAAATATGTTGTCTTATACAGCTGGCATTTTAGGTGCTGTGTCTTATTATATGTATCTTCAGCATGGACTTTGATGTTGTCTGTAATCTACCTCTCTCTATGTCATGTGTAGAGCTTTGCCACAGATTGCAGGAGCAGTTGGCCTGATGTGATATGGAACGTTAGGAAGAGATTGGTATACTGGAGGTTAGGGGGGACTGACAGTGGAAGGCAAGGTCTTAGTCATGAAGGCTGTGATTTTACCCTTGTTTTTGCTAATCAGTTCTGTCTTTGTCCCACCTCATAGAGTGCTTTTAGATCTGGATCGAGCGATAGAAAAGCGATGAAAAAGCCAAAAAACAAAAGCAGGGAAAGACGTTCAGGACCTCCACTTGTTTTTAGGCAGCAAATACACGACACTGCACCTAACATACACCACAGCCCCATCCAGAGACCACAAGGCATCTGCCATGGCACAATTCTGGATGGGGTTTTACCTCAGAACACTAAAGTTTTTACCAATCGATCTCAGAGTACCTTTGTCTTGACGGCCTTTGATTTTATATGGATGTTTTTAATAGATTTTGACTTGGACCAGGAGGAGCTGACATTTTTAACCAACCATCGCTCTCTTTTCTCTCTTGTGCAGTAGCGGGAGCCAGTGAGTCCCGTGCGTGGGCTTGCATTTGGTGAGCCCTCAACAGTTTGGAACATTGTGAACCATCCTGCTCTCCCAAACAGATGACAAGATCTGTCCTGGATGGTAGCTCATGAGGTCCTCCCGGTCAGGCCCGGTATGCACTCTTGGGGCATGTCATCATCCGCCATCGGCCCCGACTGGGTTGTGGGTGCCCCCAAGTCAGTGAGATTAACCTGTGGGCAATTCCCGTGCTTGCCAGCAGGGGAGGTCCTAGATGCACAACTAATGCTCTACAAGGTGAGCAGGAGGATGAGAACAATCAAGGAATTCTCCAAGCTCTGGCTCACCCTGGCCGCCATGAAAGACGCCGTTTGGACCTCCAGAAACCTGCTGGCAAGAAAGCACATGCAGATCCCCCCTGTGGCTACAATCCAAATGGCCTCAGCAACTGTCCAAACAGCTGTCGCTGCGGGTGGCAGGCCTAGGACGTAGCCGTAGAAGAATCGCCTCTGTACTCATTTGGAGGTGGGAGCTGGAGCCACACACAAATTCAAGGCAGCGGCAGCCTGATCCTCCAGGTATGGAAGGTGGGAAGGTAAAAAGAGGTGGAGGGCCCTGATGGGAGAGTGGGATGAGTTCCCTTGATAGGGACTCACCCTGCTCGTGCACAATAAAGACTTTAGAGATCTGAAATGTCCCCCTTTTAAAAGACATGCTCATGGACTCATACACTTACACTGATTCACAGAATGGAGTTTTAATGCCACTAAGAGCACTTTGTCTTATGTACATGTCTTATGTATTCTAAAACAGCAATGTGTGTGTGTTTTATTATCTGTAAATACCTTTTTAAGATATCAAATGGTAGTTTTTGTAATGAATGGTTTTACAGATGAAACTAATGCAAACTGTATTTTTGTTCTTAGCTGGAAGTCGTGGGAGCTCCCCCTAATTGTCAAAGTTTGCCGGCTTCCCTCAAGTCTTATCAGTACTAGTAGTATTGATAATTAGATAGCTTTTGTTCCTTTTATAAAATGAATGTATAAGATGGAAGACCCTTATTGGTTTCAAAATAGCATTAAATGAGTTTGTATATCATATTTAATGCAAGCACAAATGTCATTTAGTGTATCACAGTGACTTCTTTCATCATCTGTTCAGTTGATAACATATCTGAAGTCTGAAGAGAACTGCAGATTGGTCGCCAGCTGTTTTTTTTTTTTTTTTTTAAGTATTTTTTTTGCCTTTTCTGGCTTTATTGATAGTACAGCTGAGGGGTTGGACAGGGGGCAGGGTAGGGGACGGGGGGTGATGCGCGGCAGGGGGACCCGGGCCGGGAGTCGAGCCCGGGTCCGCTGCAGAGCCTCGGCGCATGGGTCGCGCGCGCTGCCGACTGAGCTATGCGGCGCCCCCGCCAGCTGTTTTTATTTTACATGATTTCAGGGGAGAGCACGAATACAGTCCCTCACTACCAGAAAAGATGACAGTGGAGCTTCTCCCATAAAACACATAAAGAATTCAGTGGCGTTTGCTGGAAACTACAGTAATCTATATGTGGCTCATCCCCATTAGTATCAAATAAAGCATAGACATCAACTGTATGCATTCCATATAAGTGATATTGGTTAGCTACTGTTATACCTCTTGAAGCTATTCAAATGCTACATGCTATAAATACAGTATGTAACTGTACAAGCGAGTGCTACACAATTAATGTCATTGATTCACATTTTACTGAATGCATTTTTGCTTTTTTCCCCCATTAAAGTACAGCTTATTTTATCATAAGGATACGTGTGTAAGAATGCTTTGTCTTTTCCTTAAATGTTATTCTGTGTTCATGAATTCCTTTATGGATGATTGAAAATGGCGTTATGTTTTTGAGATGATGAATGATTCTATTGCTATATGTGCAAGATTATGTGATTGTTGTATGGTTGATAAACAAATATTCACCCATTTTTGCATCCATGAATTGACAGTCCACAACTCACTGTATGAAAAGGTAAACACTACACCACAGTGCAGACCAAAAAAAAGCAAAAAAAGTGAAAAAGATAATGGATTACATGTCATACAAGATGAATGCTATGTTGGTTGGTCACAAAGTGGACAGACGGGGCTCCTCGTCTCTTCTGTCCCCATGCCTATGACCTGGAAAATACAGCGCGCCATGCTGAATATTGTCTCTGCCCTAAAACTCTTTTCCAGCAGCAAAGGGAGAGGAGGCTTGTTGGAGGAGCAATGGGTGAGGATGCAAAGGCTGACAGAGGCTCCTCCAGGTGTGTGCCAGCTCTGTGACACAGGTAGATGATGGCGGCCTCCATGCTGAACCGCTGGGGGAGGTGGTGTTTGAGGGAGAGAGGGATTAACAGAATTTGTGATTTCAATTGACATGGTTCTTTTACAAGCAGTTTTAGAAATAGCTGCAGCAAGAGTTCAGCTGTCACCTGTCACAACTTCTGACATGCAGAGGTAGACAGAAAGTCACTACTAATTAGGATAATTCTAATCCAATTAATGTGTTTTTTTGCTTTCTATTTGAACTCTTTCCCATGTACTGAAATGGAACAGCATCTATTAAGTGCAGTCAAATATCCAAATGATCTTTCATATAGGTCTTCTTATGATAAATGTTCTTGTTTGAAATAACTGGCACTTTCCCTCTGGACAGGTTGCAAACTTTACCTGACTTAAATTAGCCATACTACAGAATAAGAATCATGAACAATACACTCTCATCCGCCAGAAAGAATGGATGAATGAATGAACTGAGAATGAATGAATGAATGAACTGTCATGATCATTTTTGAATGAATGGAATCACGGCTACATTTCGATAGGACATACGTAACGTTATTCAGACTGTGTTACTACGCGAGAAAGAACATTAACAGCAAATACATAGGTAAAACCTACGGTCAAGTCAGTGTAGTGGCTGGAGAAGAAACGACTCCGATAACAACTCTTACCTCATATTTGTCTCTGGGATAAATGCCACTGTCGCTGTTTGGCTAGCCCCGACAGCCGTTGACAGCCAAGTGTCAATCACCGCAAAGGGGCGGGACGAGTGTGAACTGTAGACTCTGGACCAATGGGCGGCCAGTAAGTGTAGACATGTGTAGACTCTGAGCCAATGGGCGGTGGGAATTGTCTACAGTCTGCAGTGGGTAGCCCCGACAGCCATTGACTGCCAAGTGTCAATCACCGCAAGGGGGCGGGGAGGAGTGTGAGCTGTAGACTCTGGACCAATCGAGCGTGGCGAAGCGCAAGCGACTGTAGACTGGGCGGCCGGTGAGTGTAGACAAGTGTGGAGTCTGGGCCAATGGGCGGAGGGAATTGTCTACAGTGGGTCTGCACCCTAAATAAATGAAACTACCTCCAGCAGGGTGAGACAAGGTGAAAGTCTGAAGATTGTTCTGAACTAACGTCCACAGTGTTGTTTTGGAGACATTTATGTAGAACAATATCTACACAATATACACATACATATAACACTACATCTTTTAAAAAAGAAATATCTCTCAGTAAAGAATCTGTGTGTATGTCTGTCTGTGTATGTGTGCCTCAAATATCTCTGCAGATCAGGATCAGACTGATCTGAGAGTATGAATATGGCTGCTGCGTGGTTCAAGGGTGTGCAACGTCGCATTTGTTTGGACTACAATGATACCGTTAATACATTATTTCATAAATGCTTTATGAATTCCATTAGCAGTGTTGACCATAGCCACCATAGTCACGTGCGCACCAGAGTCAATCACTGCACACCGTAGCCACGTGCGCAGGAAAGCTAATCACTGCAGAGCTCAGTTCCTCGACACACCTTAAGTAACAAGCAGCGTTATACCAGCAGCGTGTGAGCTGGACCGGGATTTTGCAACGGTTCGGTCCCGTTCTGTGTATCTTAACTGACTGTTGTGGATTAATAAGAATATATGAGTCCGGACCGAGTCTGTTCCGGTCTGAGTAGATCCAGATACGCGGGGACAACAAAGTGGAATCTGTGGATCTTCGTGTGTAGCTAGCTGCTAGCTGCTAGCCCACACGGCCCACCTCCCGAGTCCACGGACCAGCACCTCCAAAACCAAGACTTAAGGTAAATAATGTCCGCCACGCTTTTTCGCGAACATTGCCATCGCCTTTGCTGTGTGTCTGGTGCAGGAAGAAATGGTGAAAACGGGCTTTTGTCAGGAAAGTGTCCGCTAGCAGCAAGTTTGGTTGTTGGGGAACAGGAAGTTGTGTGAGGGACGCCGGCGGTGGTGATACAGACAGCGACAGAGATGGCGAGTTTTGAGAATTGAGAGATTTGTGACATATAGCGTGTTTGGAGTGTATAGTTAGTGTGTAATGTAGTGTTTGGTGTAGTGTGTTTAGTGTGTAGTTTTTTTGGTGTTGTGAGTCAAAACATGGAGGAGACTGCCGAATGTGGAACAGGCAGGAATGAGCTGAGGAGCCCTGAACCTGAGCCATTGGCTGCATTTAAATGTAAGTAGTTACATATAACTTTGTGAATTAAAAAAAAATGCACAAATTTAGCAAACAACAATTTATATTTACATTATAACTTATGCATTTGGTTCATTAAACATATTTGTGGTTTTCACAGTAAAAAAAATTCAACTTTTTCCTACTCTGATTTTATGTTATTTTGTGATTTAAGGTCCATAGTGTTAATTTAGTTTGTCAAAATGAAAAAAATAACTGTACAGTCACACATGAGGTAAATAGTATTTAAGGTGAAATATAATGGTATCATCAAAAGTAGTCAAGAACAGCCAATTATATCCCTGATGTCCCACCTTCAAACACAGCCTCATTTGGCCATCCATGAAAAAGCTACTTAACCTCTGACTTTTTTATAGGAATACATGCTTCCTACGGGCAATGCACTAGTGTTACAGAGATATGAAGAGTGCCTTGAGATTTGGATTGACCTTGGGCACAGGAACTTTGAATACTACTGATGTTGAGAATATAGAACTACAGGTATGTTTTTAGGTGTGTATTGTTTTTCGTCATATACAAACCAGTAACACACACTATTATGTTTAATTATGAATTACTGTGACGTACAGAGTCCTTTCCTCAGCGTTTTGTGTGCTCCACGTTCATGAATTCACTGAAAGTGATTATTCTCGGATTACAGTCCCTTATGTGAACTGCATCGCCATTTAATCTGTCCATTCAATGGGCAGTGATGGCTTGTAGCGGTGGTTCCCAAAAGGAATCCTGTGTTGCTTTGTAGGAAATCAAAGCAATTTGCTATTTATCAGGAAGTTAGCGAAAACAGCGTCAAGACTTATGGTATCTTTCATTTCAGTCACTTGACATATTACCTTTTTTAAATCTTTAAAATGTACATATGTACTTGGATTAACTGATCTAACTTTATACCTTGTAGACATAATATAACCTGTGAATGGCTGCAAATAGTCTTTACATTTGACATGTGCAGTCAAATGTTAATGCATTATATAATTTTGATAATGTGGGATTTTGTGGGAACAGTCTTCTTTTCCCAGTTTGGTTGTCTCGTGTCCTCCCACTCTTTCACCACTTGGGGGAGACATGGACTACACGCTGTCAAATTTACCACAGTTGAGGCCTTTTTCTCTCTCTCTCTCTCTGCTCAGTCACAAAGCTGGCTTCACCTGCATGCATTTCATAAAGCCCACTGTGATCATTTCTTGATATGATTTCTCAGGGGACATTTTCTAACAATAGTGACTGTTTTCCCCGGAAACTTTCTTTGGATGGCCGTCTGCTGTGTGGCTCTGGAGGCCCGCGGATGTGTGGTTTTTTTTTTTGTGTGGTTTTTTTTTAACTGCGTGTATGTTCACATCATTGTGGGCTCTTTAACTGGAAATCGTCTTGCATAACCTTTTTTTTTTTCCTTTTTTCTAGTAGTGGCCTTACAACCCATCCCAACCCTATGCTCACACAGGACAGACATGACACCAGCTGAATCAAAAAAAAAACAACAACTTTATTTATTAAAAAAAAGGACATAGTAAGAAAAGCCGCGGTGACAGTTTGCAACAACTGACCAGGAAACTACTTTAGACATATGTTTGGCATTATAATATAAATGTGATAAGAGATTTGTGTCAATACAATCTTTTTAGTGTTTTTTTTTTACTGGAATTTAATAGTATCATGCTATTGTCTTACTTCTATAATTGTATACATTAAACATTATGCACTTGACCAAGTGAATGTGTCCCTGCTAGTGATTACAAGCTGAGTTCGTGGTCGAGTTCGAGTTCGTAGTCTTTTGCTCAATATCTGGACAACATGGAAATTTACAAGATAGTCAAAATTCCAGTGACAGCCAATGAGTCAAGTGGATTGATACCAGCCAAAAAAATTCCTCGGTCAATAAAGTCAATCAGTAATGTTGCTCTAACGTGGTAGAGTCACGTGTCAGTATTCATGTACCTTGTCTTCCAGGATGTTCAGGTGGTCGTTATGCTCTGGTATGCACATTGCTGTTCCTTGCATCCACTATATTTTCTTAGTCATGCAACCTCTTGTTCTCTTGTTCAAATCCCTTCCTGCTCTTTATCTAATGGTTTCTTCCCTCCCTCCCTCCCATCCCCCTGCCCTCATCCACCGTCTTCCGATCTTCACCTCACACCCAGACCTTTCCCTTCCCGCCGCCATCGGCTCCAGCTCCCCCACCGCAGCAACCGGTGCCGAGGCCGCGATGTTGGGTGGCCGGCAGGTTCTTGTACACGGCCCGGCTGTATGGGATGAAGCACAGGCCCAGCTGGAGATGTCGGGCCAGCCGGCAGTACGCGGCCAGTGCCAGAACCAGCAGAGGGGTGACCAAGAGGAAGCCCACCACCAGGAGGGCCACGCAGCCTCCGTCAGTCAGCAGGTCTGAGCAGTAGGGGGTCGTCCCATGAGGGCGGACCTGTTGAGACAAGGAGGAAGGCGGCAGTTGCAGAGGTGAGTTTGTCGTTCAACCTGAGTCGATAATTTGTAAACCTGGTCTGCAAAGTGTCCTTGGGCAAGATACTGATCCCCCAAACTGCCCCTTATGTGCTGGTCGGCACCTTGCATGGCAGCCACCGCCATCAGTGTATGAATGTCGGTATAAATTACTGTAAGGCGCTTTGGACAAAAGCCTCTGCTAAATGCCCTAAAATGTAAATGTAAGCGCAATGAAACCCCAGTCTGATCTGGTGGCCATTGAGCAGCTCCACTGGAGCCTTGCTCAAAGGTAGCTTTGCAGTTGCAATAGGGGAGGACAAAAAACCCCCAAACTATTCTGTCTTCTGTCCTTATTCTGCGTCTTATGATCTGATTGGTTTCTCACCATGTATTTGTCTCCTTCCATATTGTGTTTGCTGTAGTCTCTGCAAACTTGTATTGAAAAAACACTGCGACGGTGAGCCCTGCTGACCGAGACTTCAGTGAACTTTCCCCCACAAAACAGCCACCCTCCCGCGAGTGAGAGAGTCAGAGAGCGTCAGCCGTTTACTGATCGCGATTCTGTAATTTAGAGCCGAAAACTTCTCTGACACTTTCCAGGATGTATGGCAGGTCAGGATCTCATCCACAACACTGCATCCGTATGATTACAAACGGTCGGCATGTACATATTTAGATTAACAGGTGGATTAACAGGTCATCTCCAGTTGTCACTATTGTAATAAAGGCTGGAAAAAGTGGCCCCCCAAAATTAAGAAAAAAAAGGATACATATGTGTATTTCTTTTATTCTGTATTTTGTTATGCCCCTGTACATGTACAACAACCACTGATTTAAACACTCATAGTGCAGGAAGGAACAGATAAGGACAGCAGATGACGTACCCTGAGTGGTATGTGTGTGTGTGTGTGTATATATGAGGTGAGGGCAGACACCAGTTTGTAGTTGGCGATATAGCTCTCTCTGACTCACTCTCACACACAGACACACAAATACATATACTCCATTGATAACTCGCTAAACTCTATTTTGACAAAAATTACTAACTAACAACTTTTAGGGACTTGGTAAAAATACTGTGAATCATTAAAAGATGCTGATCAGTATATTGCACCTCAGCATGTTGAGCAATAACACCGGGGGGGAGTGGGAGAGGAGGTAAAAGGGGTCAGGATTTTTGAGTGTGGGAGAGTGGAGTGGAGAGACAGCAGGCCTGAATCATCCTTATCGCTCCGTGAAGGATGATGTGAACGTTTGGCTGCATGAGAGAAAGGCCAGAGAGTTAAACACTTTTTCAGACGGACTGAGAGAGGCAAGGGGGAGTGGAGTATTTATTATAGGAGCCGGCCACGCTGACAAGCTAATAGCTATCGTAAATGAAGGGCCAATAAGGTCAAAGTTACGGTTTGGTTCGCGAACTTGCATCGCACCGACACCACTCTGGCGCCTCACGCTCCCGGTCCAGGCAGACCTACTGTTAACAGCAGTTAGTGGTTACTCTGGTGGTACGCTGCCCCCCATTTGTATGTGAATCTAATTCTAACATATTGCTCCTTTGTTGATATCCATTTTTTTTAAAAAAAACAACAACTTTGTACTGTATTTTAGCCTTTTTTTTCTCCTTTCTTTTTTTTTAATGTCCAGAATCAAATTTTTTAAGATAACATCTGAAGTTTTCAGTGTTGCATAATTAGACTGATTTCCCACTCAAGCTGTGAAAAAGCTGCTTTGCCAACTTTTAGGGGTTCAGAAACCAACTTATGTCTCGAGATTCATTTAATTGTCATTATAAGTCTAATGTACTAAAGAAAAACCAAAATGCTATTAGTTTAGTGCTTGAATAGTATTAATGAAAGTTCTTTGTAGTGAAATTACAGAAACACTGTGGCGAAGGTTACAGCTGGCCAGAAAGAAGGAAAGAAAGGCCAGCCGGAGAAGAGAAACACTATGGAGGGAGGCAAGACGATCTAATCGTGCTACGTGGGTTTTTTAAAGGGGGAAGGTTCAGGGACGCTTTGGTGGTTGGAGTATTCCCATGTTTGCTTTTACTTGGTGAGGCCTCGTCTATGGCTCCAGATTCCCCCGTGTACTCAACGTTGCCTGCTCTGTTCGAAGAACCCTAAATACTGGACCTACCTTCCCTCACACCAATTCTTTTTTTTTCTCCCTCTCTTTCCATCCTCCCAGGTCCTGGTTAATCCTTCTCTAAGCTGCTGTCACATGAGGTCTTATTGTGAGAGAGCAGGAGAACTGAGAGAATCCCGGTCTCTCCGGTCATTAAGGAGGTCGTCGGCTCGCAGAAACGCCAGAGGTATGTATTAAAAGCCTCTGACCCACGATGACTTTTTGGGTAGCGCCGGGATAATCGCAGATGGGTCAAACTCGGTTGTTTTGTGTGAGTTTGCCCCGTATGTCTCGTATATGTTCAGCTGTTCTCATCACAGTCCAAGCATTTTCACGTTTTTTGCGTTTCCAAGCATCCTTTAATCTCCAACCAACTACCGGAGCAGCGTTTAACTTTAGTGCTTTGACGTCCGGCTCCCTGGACTCCTGACCCTGCGCCCTCTGCAGTTCAGCCCATCTCTCAAACATCTGAGAGAACCTCGGAGACTTATCTGATTATAAAACCTCTCATCAGCGATGGAGCCAAACCCCACCCTAAGCCCCAGGCACAAATATTTCAAACTTTTTGGATCAAAGTTATGAGATTAGGGCTTTTAGATGTTCCATAAAAAGAGAGGTGCACCCGCCTCCCCCCCGACACGCTCATCCTTTGTTTAGACGTAGCAGATGTGCGTAAACACTTGAGTATCTTTTCAGCCTTTGAATGTGACTTCATGTCTATTTTTTTTTTGCTTGTTATTATAATTAAAACATTTGCTTTTTAAAGGTGAGGATTTGCTTCTTCTTGTCATACATTATAATAAAGTAGATGGCTTTTTGAAGAGATCACTTTAGTCTTTGGGAAGATTAGGATGAGCATTTTTCACAGCTTTCTGACATTTTATAGACTAAACGATCGTATTTCTGAAAATAATCAGAGATGAAGTGATCATGAAAACGATTTAGCTGCAGCTCTTGTAAGCACTTTGCCAGCTACAGTGCGACTGCTCACTGGCCACACTCCCCGAATAAATAAGTACATCTGAAAATCCTTCAGCATGCATTCAGTCCTCACACTCGCTTCACATTCGCCCTCGCCCCAGTCCCCCCCCCTTCTTACAGTAGAGTGGCAGAGGAAGCCAAACGCCACCATGACAATGGCCGGCAGCAGGATGGTCCCAAACACCACTCCAGCGAGGCAGGCGTTGATCGTGGCAATAATCAGGTTCTGAGCCGTCACCAGCACCGAGCAGGCCCAGCAGTCTAGAGACCCCCGCAGCTCCAGAGGACCCTCGCTTCCACCGCCGCTCTCAGCCGCAGAATAAGGAGGGGGAACGACCACGCGCGACGGCGTCTCCCTGCCTCCGCCCACAGCGGTGGTGGAAGCCAGGGAGTTGGAGTGGTGAAGATGCTGGTGGTGGTTCATGTGGTGATGGTGGTGATGGGGCGGCAGCTCTTCAGACAGGTCCAGGGCCTGGTGGTGTGCCCCCTTCTCTAGAGTACTGGTCATACTCATAGTGAACTGTGGGCAGCAAAAAACAACTGGTCAGCTGTGGAATCAGAGTTGGCACCAGTGAAACAGTCGGTCGGGCCTCTGTGGTACTTTTGGTTGAATGTGTGCACTGTGCTCAGTGGCTTTGGGTTCACCACAGGGTTACCGCTTTTATCCATCAGGAAGCTGGCCTCCTGCTATCCTGTCTCCTGAGGTGATGATTATCAGAGAGCTGCTTGGACTAAAGGAAAGGGCCCCGTAATTGCAATATCTAGCTTGCGTGGTGGAGAGATGAAGGCTAACTCGCATCAAAGTCTGTTGGTGCACAAGTGGGTGTGGTCTGTACAGACCGCATTGAGGTCTGAAGCTCAGATCCAACCACTACTAGCATGTGATCAGAACAATACTTTTTCTTTTTGAAATTGCGGCAACATTAATATATTTTTATATTAATAAATCGTAACGTTGAACCGAAAAATTTCCAGAGCAGTGCTGTGTATCTTGGTCATCATAATTGAGAAAAATAGAAACTAAGAAATTGTGTCTCGCTGAAAAAACAAAACAGAAACAGAAAACAATAATGTGTCTGTCCATATACCCTTCTCATATTTTTCTCTCTTTAGTGATATCATCCTGACGCACCCAAGCCTAGAATATTAGATAGATAGTTAAGTCCTCAGACTTTGATTTGTAGTTAAGTTGGTGACTAACTTTCCATCTGCTTTATAATTTAACATTTTCTGTGTTAATGTCATAAAACATGGCTCATATTTCAGGTCAGAAGTGGCGACAGGTTTGTCATTTAAGTTCGGGTTTGATTCAGGCTCCTTCAGTTTGCATTCATCTCTGTATTCGCACAGATTTTATGTGGTATGCAGCTGTGTCTGCTGCAGGATATCCTCACTTGTCAGAGGTCAGGATGCATCGGGGATGCCCGAGTCAGAGAGGGGACATCTGTGAGTAACGGGCACAGATCGGCTGCCAAAGAAAAAAACACTACAGCAGTGGAAATATCCCAGTGGAGATAACATGGCCAGGTCAGCGTTTCCTTGAGCCAACATGGCATGTGTAATCCTCGTTTCTCACTTTTGTGGACAATTTTTTTTATATCCATACTAACCCCCCCAAAAAAGCACATCATATTGTGCGACTCTACTTGCTGTTTATTTTTCTGACCTCCCACAGTTAGTTTTATGGTGTGATTAAAAAAGAAATATGGCTTTTTTTTTTCTTTTTTTTTTTTTGCACAACACTAGGATGCTCTGACATGCGATCCAAAGTGGTGTGTGCCTCTAATCGGTGGTGGTGTGTGTGATGGGTCATGTAATAAAATAACATTAAGGCATTGGTTGAGCAGGAAAAGCTGCTGCTGTCCAGGAACGGGTCTAGTTTGTTGGGTGAAGTTCACTGGAAGCTCAAACTCAGTGGATGTCAGTATTCAAACGCCTCAAATTGTATTTCAGTTTTGCACTTAACAGTGACTAACAGACCTGACGGTGGGAGACATTATTTACGATGTGCCGCCTGATCTGCTTCAGAGTTTGTGGGTTTTTTTCCACATCTGTCTCCCATTGTTGTCCCAAGTGTTGTTTTTAAGGTTGAAGGTCACGCAGGAAGGACTGACAGGAAGGTGTGTGACTCACTGCGGCCCTCACTGAAAATACATTCGGGTGCCCCACCCATTTTACTCATCGTTCTTATTATTGCTAATAGTATTTTCTTTGGATAACACGTCATGTCATTGTTTGACCCGAATGAGGGAATTCTTAGTGAGCAAATACGCAATCCAAACTCTTCGTAGATGCTCGGCTGATTCTCTCGCTGCGATGACGCTCGGATACTGCAGGAAGCTTTTCTGTTGTTCATTCATTCTATCCCTTCTGCAATGATTCATTTGGTGTTTAAGAGCCCCCCCTACACTTGTCACTGTAACTTGACATCAATCCCATTTAAACCTCAAAAGATGTTTTCATACCGCCGAGTGATGCAGCTGCTCATGTACTCACATTGTTGTGTGGGGCCAGATGGACCTCTTGCCGCTCGTCCTCCAGATTTGCTGCTGCTTTTCTCGCTTTTCTCAAGACAACTGATGTCGGGCTCTCCGCTCACACTTCTTCTCCTGAGTCCTTTTCTCTCGATCCCCTCAACTCTCGACTGCTCTCCTGAGAGACAGGATTGCTTTTTACCCCTCTGTTCCTTGCGTGACGTTTAAAGAGCGTTTGGTGTGTGTGTGTTTTTTTGAGGTTCCCTCCTAAAAGCCTTATCTATCTGGTGCTGGTATGTTGGCTTCCTGCAGCTTTGGTCTTCCTGCTGCTTCTTCTCTCCGCTATCCAGACTTGTCAGGAGCTGATTGTGTCCCAGAGACTCTGTTTTCTTTTCCGCGCGCACCATCAAAAATCCTGCGTTGCTGTGATGAAAGTAAGGAACGTAGATATTCCTTCTCCACTGGCTGAAAACCACTCAGCTCACAACTGCTGGGGTCTTTGTCTTAAGTATGTCAAACTTCAGTCCGTCTGCCCTCCTCTTTTTACCCCCCCTCATTTATCCACAGTGCTGACTCTCCTTCCCTCCCTCCCCTGCATCCATCCCACTCTCTCTCTCTCTCTCTCTCTCACTCTGTCTCCACACCCACCAAGGCTTATCAGCCCCCCCTTTGCCTTTCTCCAACATCTCCTCTTAGCGCTTGCATTCCACCTCTCATATGCAGGACATGTTACACCCCCCCCTTCTTCACCCTGTCCCTGTTTTAGTGGGGGCTGGGTGTAGCGTGTTGGGGGTCAGAGTGAGGCCTGATAAGTTGAGGTTCAGGAGAGCAGAATATGAGGGGGAAGGGCAGCCGAGACAAAGTTAGAAAACAAACTGGAGCTTTCTAGAAAAAGTTGTTCAGACCAGCTAAGTAAGCGTGCATCTTGAATTCTCTAATTCAAGATGCACGCTATTTCATCAAACCTGCTTCACCAGCAGGCATCCTCTGAATGTCTTTAGTCATTCGTTCTTTTCTTCACTAAGGGCAAACTGTTATTAAATGATTCTGTGGGATTTATTGACCTGTCGGCTGCATGTCATCATTAGATGATGCAAGTGCTTTATTTGTGCGGGTACAGTTAGAAAGAACAAAAAAACGCAGGTTAAGGATTGTTGATAGCCTCTCTCATCTTAGTTTTAATGCGAGACGGCCTTCGGCTCGACTCGCTGCTGGAAACTTCTCCCGGCTTTGGAGGAACAGCTCCCTCTTCCTGTTAGATGCTGTGAAGTCATCAGGGTTACCTCAGTGCACGCAGTGTTTACCAGCGACAGGGCGAGACTGTGCACGCAGGATCTGTTTGTCTGTGTTTAAATACGGACTGCCATGCTTCCAAATATGTATTTAATAAAGGCTAAGTGTAGTCTACAATCCCAAAGCAAGAATTAGAATAAAAAAAATAAGGGCTGACAATACTGTTTGTTTTCTGGTTGTTGGAGAATCATTTTAGTTTTCACTATAAAGTCATCTGAACTGTAATGACTCAGTTACTGCTGATCTGTTCAGCAACTGTCTTGTTTGTTCCTGCTAAATATGCAAATACACTAAATATACTGAATTAACCAGTGCTAAGTTACATAACATGTACTAGTGTTGAAGGTCTCAAAACATCCTGTTTTCACGACCTGGCAAAGCTAAACCTTTAGCCATGAAAGATCATCCTACCATACATTAGCTGTTTAATAATGAATTACATAGGAAGGTTTACATGCTGTATCAAGGCTCTAATGTGTGGTTTGACAGAAAGAGTCTGCAGAGGCTAACAAACCTCGGGTCCAAACCGCGGGTTCAGTAAGACGAGCCGCCCGAGGGCCTCGCAGCAGCTACGCGATGTTAAAGATAGGAGGTGCTGTGAAGCCGAGCAGGGAGACGTCGGCCCCGCGTTGTTTACAGTGTGCGATGAAATACGTGTGTGCTATCGGGAGATGTAAAAGGAGGATGAAGAGGGAACAAAGTCATCGAGGGAGGCTGCAATCAGTTGAATGATAAGAAAAGATCAGAGCATCGGTGGGATAATTGGTCTTGTCTGATCCTGATTTTCTGCCCCTTTCCCTCTGCTCAGAGCTTGTAATGTTTGTTTACAGCTGCGTGTGTGCGTGAGGAAACATAGTCCTTACAAAGCTTTAAAGACATGATTTTTGTGTGTATGTCTAAAACTGCAGTATTTTATGTCTACATGCAGCTTGATGATTTATACTAAAGGGCCAGGGACTTATTGACATGTCAGAATCATGGTCTTGTCTTTCATTAGATCGTTGTTGTCGTTGAAGGTCTTTGATTCGGCGTCACTGCTGTCAAGAGTTCACGTCAGCCGTCCTTTGGGGAGTTCGGCGTTACAGATAAAATAGTTGCTATGTGATCTCTCCTCTCACGCTCAACAAGAGCAGCAGCATAAACAGACTTCAAAGTTCTGTCAACATGTGGTGGTGTTTGGACTGCTGGAGGGAAGAGTGTTTATCCTCATCATCACCTGACTGCAGCGGGGTGGACAGACAGACAGACGGACGGACGGATGGACGGAGGTCTTCCTGTGTGGTTTGAGGCAGGATTTCCTTCGGTCAGTCCAGCAAAAACTCCATCCCTCATCCGGCCCTAACTTGACCCGAGGACACTTTGACCTGCCGCTGCTCTCTGTTTCACTTTCAGTAACGGCTATCAGAGTAGACCTTTAGAAAATACATTTACGATAAAACTGATTTTCAGGTTTCAGGTGCACCTAAAATGTGCGCTTGTACACCAGTGCAAAAGAAGTTTGGAGCCCTCCATGTGTTGTACTTCAGTTAACGTAAATTAAGGTGAAATGCAGTGACGGTGGCTGTTGCCTTTCGGCTTCACGCCCCTGAAGTAGCCTCTTTCTTTCCATGAGACACAAAACATGCACCAAATATACATTTCGATAAGCAAAAAAATGATATCCAGTGCTACAGAAATCATTGTGTACTGAGTTCAGAAAACAATGAGCTTTTCACTGACACAATTTCAAGGCAATAGATGAGTTCACCACAAGCTTAAAAACAAAACTGTGCCCCCCACTGGCACGGCTTCTCTGATTTGTAGTTCCTTGACATGTTTGGATAATATACCAAGTGGTTCGACATGCTATATAAGAAACAGTTGAGGACCTGCTGTTGGTCGTGTGTTGTTGTTATTCAGATAAAGTTTAATTGAAGTATACATTGTGTCTTTTTATAGTGTAGATGGGTGATCAGGTTTCTGTCAGACACTCATTAGATTCCTCAGCATGACAAAAGTGTTACTGCACTGGTACTTTTTGCATAAAAAGGTGACAAAGTGTGTGACTGCCAGGTTGAATTATCAGTGAGGAAACTGAAGTCTTGTTATAGCTCCTTGCTATTTCCTGCTCCATCTGTAAAGTCTTGCTGGCAGTATAATCTCCTTCCTTAGTTTACCCTGGAAGCTGATGTCTAAATGGAAACTTTTTTCTGTCGACCGCAGTCTTATTTTTCTCACACGCATTTCTAACAATAGCGAGCTCAAGTCGAGGACGTGAATGACAAAGCTGTGCCAAACGTTTTTTTTTTCTTCACAGCTGAAGGATATGACTTGTTATTGTAGGAGTGGGTGTAAATGGGACTTCAGTGGGCTTTGACACGTCTGAGGGCAGTAGTTATCAAAGGTGGGAAGTGTGTGTGGTCAGTATATAGTGGGAAAAAAATCAGTTTGTCCTTTGGGAACAAATGCAGCAAACACTGTAGTCTTTAATGTAACATATTTCTGTCCTTCAAGGGAAATTCCTGTATTACTAAACGTGGGCCACTTTTGGAACCAGTCCAGTCGATTTGCCACTCGAAAAGGATTACGTCTCCAGCTGAGGTGATCCGCTCGACAGACTCCAACACTTTTGGCAGGTAAGAATGACTTTCACGACAAGAGGCTCTGAGTGAGTGATGCATTCAGAGGGTTAATGTGTCAGTAAAGCACAATAGCATATTAAGGCAGATAAATGTGTACATGTTGCCCACCACTAGATCCCAATATTCATCAGATTAAGACACATGGCGATGCGGCAGTTGCTCGGAAGGTAGAGCGGGTTGTTTAGTGATCAGAATGTTGCTGGTTTGAATCCCACCCCCTGCTAGTATGAATTATTAAGTTGTTTAGGACAAAAGTGTCTGCTAAATGTAAAAATGGCATACAGTGGTGAAGTTATGTGACTGATGTGCTGTCACCTCAACATAAGTAAAACTCACACACATTCTCTCACTTCTGGATTTATCAAAAAGCGTTTATTATTAATAGTCATAGTAATGTCACACAAATTCACAAGTGTTTAAGACATGTCTGGCTCAGTTTGGTGTGTGTGTGTGTCTGCAAGTATGTCTGTGTGAATTCTCTAAACAGTGCAGTTATAAATAAATGACCACAAAGAGAAGGAAAGGGGGAAGGTAATATTGCAACAGGAAAAATAGAATTCTCATTTTAAGAAGACAAACAGAAAAAAAAAGTTGTTCAAAGAGAACATTTAGCACCATCTATCCCGTTATCATATTCAACAGATAATATCATAAAATCATTAAAATCTCGTCTAAAAGCCCCCTACATAATAAAAAAAAAATTTACCATTTCTCAAAACGCTTCAGAAAAAGCCGTTTTGTTTTTTTTCCTTAATGAGCATACAAACACAGCATTCCATTAGTCATCTTCTCTACGTGAGCAGTGTGCCTATTGTCTACAGGAAAGGTGGCGTTATATTCAAGATAAAGATATCATTTAATATATATCAGTAGAGAAAAAGCAGGAGTTGAGAGGCAAGCACCAGAGAAACAGCAGCCTCCACTCCTGAGGACACACAACCCCCACATTTCAGTTCTTACAGAGCAATCGGTCACTATAAAAAAAAAAATGAAGAAAAAAAAGCAAACTTGTACAACCCTATTAAAAAAAAAAGGGAGAACATTGATATCCAATAAATAGAGGAAACATTTTAAATTAAATGTACAATGCCAAAAAAATCCAGGAAATACTAAGTCTGCATATTGGAACAAAACAATCAGAGGTACAACACACAAACACCAGATGACAATGATTTTTTTCTTTTCAAGGAGCGCGTTCATACAGAGATGGAAGAAATGAACAAAAGACCTGATGGTGAGTGTCAACTGAATATTAATCTCCAGAGGAAATAAAAGTATAATTCATACAAACACAAGATTTACAACACATACAAGAATCTGAAAGACAAAATGAAATCCCCCCCAAAACAACCAAAGTCGTTAAACCCGTATGTTTTGAAGCATTCCAAACATTTGTATTTTTTTAAAATTCTTAATGCTTTAGAAAAATGTTCATATCTCTATTATTAGTATTTTTCATTTTCTCTCTTTTCTAAATACAAGGCCAATGTGGTATATATCTAGGCTGATCTAGTTTAGAAAAAACAAAACAATAAATTATTTTAAAAAAGACAGCACCCCACAAAAATTGCAAACAGCATGTACAAATATCAGTATTCAAGAAGACAACAACAGAAAAAAGTTCTCTCTGGTACTGACAGAAACACGCCATTGAAACCATCAACTACCCTCCACAGTTTGTTCAATGGCAGCACCAACTGCCCCTGGTTCTCAACTTCACTGTTGCCAGGGCTTCTGGGTTGTAAGCACCATCTGAGAGTAAACTGGTATGTTATTGGCGGCTTGGTATTTCTTTTTGTAAACAGTAATGATGAGTAAACGTATTCAACTGGCTGTTCGGCAAGTATTAGCAGTAGTAGCAAAAATGATCTTAAATAATGATAGGGTAAGTTGGAAACCAAAGTGAAACTGTGTCTTTTGTCCTGGCTGGCAGGAGTTTTGGTTATGGCTGAGGAGACGCAGGAGGGGAGCTCTGTCACCGGGAAGAGGAGGCCTGGTGAGACAAGACACACGCAACAGACATAATTAATACACAAATTATATAAAATAAGTCATACTTGAGGAAATAGACGGTTTCATTCGTTGTTTTTGTTTCAGGTCAGAAAGGAACCTCAATGTTTGGAGACGACAGCGCAACTGGAAATAATAGATCTTGAAGGAACGGCTACGAAAGCAGGAAAATCATAAATACTGAATAAGAGGTTTGTGTGTGCGTACCAGGTTGAATGAGTCATATGTGTTCATGAGCTCCTCTATGCGGTACTGCTCCAGCACCACCACATTGGTCAGGTTAGGGCTACGCTGACGTGCGCAGTCCTCACAGTGAACCACATATGTCTTCCTGCTGCTGTTCTCACTTGTCACAAACAACAAGTTGAATACCTCCACCTGTGGGGAGAAAAGCCAGAGGCACATTTAGGATGATTGCAGAAATTAAATAAGTAAATGTAATATTTATTTAAGGTTCTGACTAGAGTAAATGACAACATTTCAGGAGGGAATAGTCTAATTGCGAATCTGTGGTTATATTTGCGAAACCCCATTGCCTGTCCCAATTTAGAGCTAAGAAGTGACCCAGGTTCATAATGAATAAATATCTTGCTTATTTTTGTCACTAGATTGATTAACATGCTAATGTTGCAAGAAGTTAGATTAGTAGGTATGCCAGTTGTAGTTTAAAATGTTGGATGTATATGGTACTGCTGAATTCTTACAGTCCGACAATAAGTTTTACCTTAATGCAGTATATATAGTTTTATACTGAGGTGTTAATATGAATGTAGGATCTATAGGTCCCTTGTAACTAAATATAAAGCTGTGATAAAGAAAGGCTGTTAAATCAGTAGAGGAATATAGCTACTCACGTCACACTCGTTGCAGTAGTAGGCAGGCTCGTCTTTGACCCGGCTCTGATAGGAAAGCTTCTTTCCTTCGCCAACTAGTTGGTCCCGCAGGATCTGGATGTGCTTTATGGACTGCAGCAGACAGTGTCTGGCAGACAAGTAAAGACACAAATGTCAATATTAAGTTGCCAGCAAATTGCACTATATTAGTAATAGTTTAAACAAGAACATAGGATTTATTGCAGGGCTATCTGTTAATTTTAGTTGCGTGTAACTAACGAACTGGCGATTGTAGAAGTTTGTACTCACTTAATCATCTTGTAGGTGTCTGGATCGGTGATCTTGACTGTGCGGGCCACGTTCCAGGACACATGAATCATGGGGACGATGGATTTGACCTTCTTTACTTCATTCCACTCAAACCTCTCCAGGGCCAGCTGGTACTGGTAAGCTGCAGATACACATCAAACAATGATGAAGAATGAACAAAAAAAAAATATGAATAGATATACATTCATACTTGTATTGGAATAATCTGTATTTGGTCACTAGATGGTGCACTCCTTACCATTGAGAGGTCCGACATTCCAGGCAATGTTGTTGCACCAACCAACGGCCTGAACCCAGTGTACAGTTCCAGCATTGATCCACACCAAGTCTCCTGGCCGCTGGATGAAGCGGTACACAGGGATGTTGGCTTTGTAGAGGTCCTCCAACACTGGCCACCAGGAGCCTGTCAGGTAGTCGACTCCATGCCTGAGAACGTGATGAAAATGTTGTTAGAGTTGTGATGTTCACATGTAGAAAGGTGTACAGCTAAGCATCTGTAAATTATCCAAATGCCTAAATTGTAAATAATGTTAGCTTGCATTCTCAGATGTATCTGTCTACTCACTTTTCACAGAAGTCACTGATGGCATGCCAATAGTTCTCATGGACAGAGAACCATTCACAGTCTCCAGGGCCAATGTTGATGTTTACCGAGCAAAAGTTATTGTTCTCCTGGTGACCTGTTAATGATAGAATACACTTAAGTTATTTCATGTTTTTTAAAAAAAATGTTATTTAGAATATCACAGTTCTTAATCCATATAGTTATTTTGTTTTCTGTTACAAGTGTCTGTAAAACAATGGTTGAATTATTGTGAGCGTCACAACTCCTGCAAAATGACTCTTTTAACTGTCAAACATGTGAGCCATCATGTCCAATAAAATTTGCAAAGTCTAGAAGAGCTGCATCATTTCAAGTTAGCTGGGTGCTAAACTGGAGGCTAGCCATCAGTCCAGGGATTTCACAGCTGGGAAGTCAAGCTTTTTCAGCTTCAAAACAAACCACTGAGCAGCTTTTCTCAGGGCTCCACCTCCAACACTGTGACCAGTTAATAGGCAAAATCCATAATTCCTCTTTTAATTACGCGCCACCACCAGATGTTGACAATGCATCATCACTTCATGTGGCTGAATTTATCATGTACCCCCCACGTCTTACCATTTAGATCAAAGCCAAGCTTTAAAACAAAGGCGTTTCAATGTCCTTTTACCTGGTGTTCGGCTCCCTGGGACCTTCATGTAGAGCTGGACAGTGTTCATGCCGAGGATGGTGTGTCCAACATGGCTCAGCATGTTTCCACTGGATGCTACACGCATAAATGCTGGCAGCTTCTGCAACTCCTGAAGCTGGGGCTTCCACCTGAGCGGAGACAACAGGTACAGAGTATGTCAAAAATTACAGGAGCTAATGTCACAATCATGCTGCAGTATTGAGACATGACCATTAGAGGGCAATGCATAAAATGAAGACCTCCTATATGCTGCTGCATAGATTTGGGTGAAATGTGTAGGTTGCTCACCTCTTGGGATCCGAGAGGTCAATGTTAGTGCCAAATTTAATGATCTTCCCCACTGGTTTCTGTTCAGCACTGAGGAAAACAAACACACCAATGTATTATTTTAAATTGCAAAACAATTGTGTTAGTTAGTCAACTTTTTGCTCTTTCGACACTTTACCTGCCACTTTCTTTAGAGATGTCCTTGCTGGGAGTTTCAGAACTGTTGAATGGCTTCTTCTCCTTCTCATCATCTTCTTCATCCTCCTCATCACTGCCTTTCTCCTCCTGAAGACACAGATCACATGTTCAACAGCTGGATCACGGCACAATGCAAAACCATGGAAGTCCTGACATAACCATTTAACTAAAATATACACTATACAAATACAGAGAAATAGTGATTGCCGCAGTAGTAGAACACATACCTGGAGACTCTCTTGGAAGCTGGAGGCCTGGTATTGGGCATACTTTGCGATGGTGGTGTGGGAGCGGCTGCTCTCACATGGCCATGTCTGACCTGTCCCACTAGGGTCCCAGTTTTCATCAGCAGGTTGCTGCACCTGAGTCCTAACCTCCACCGCCTGCTCCGCATTGGCTTCCACCAGCGATTTAGTAGAAAACAGCCCCAGGTCTAAAAACAGTTAGAGGGAACTTTAGGAACCTTCTTCCTAGTCAGATATGCAATTGCTTACACAAGAGAGCAGTAGTGATGATCCAAATCCATGATATATGAATATATATGAATATATACACCACGGTAAGCACACTTCTTCAATTAATGAGTCAAAAAAGGCCCCAGAGAAAGACTCTATTTAGTAGCTCGACACCTGGATTCACAACTTCTTTAACCCAGAAGTATTGGGAGGGCTTGCCTTGGGTTTTCAAGGTAAATGGATGTAATGTGTTAACTTACTAAGTCGCAGGGATCCAGCCAGGCCTCTGATGACAGTAACAGGATTTTTGGGGTCTGTACAGAACTGCAGCAACACAGGTGAGAAGGCATCCCTCTTACTCTCCAACTGTAGAGGAAGAAAAATCTTGTTAGCTCACTGTGACAAACTGTTGCTGCTTGTGTCTCTTCATATGTACAATGAATCACCACAAGGTGGCAGCACATGTCATCAAGGTACGCAGTGTACTACACACTAGGCCACTTTTGTTGCTTTTAAGAATGTATTGTTTGTGTGCTTTTCTGCTTAAACGTAATTGGTATGGTATTAGACCTGACTGTTTACTACCATGCATAATAATGGATAACATTTTGTGGACACAGTAACTTACATAGATGCTGGGTGTAGGTGGGTTGAGTTTCTCTCTAGGTATGGGTTCCTCAGAGGCCATGATGGGCTTGACAGAGAAGGCTGGCAGCAAGTAAGATTCTCTGAACTTCCCTTTCACTCTGGCTCCCCTGGAACAGAAAAAAAGATATGTTAACAGATGCAAACATACAACACACAACTTTCTACTGTAAGTACTGTGCATAACAGCCACCTGATGGATTATCTGTCTTTATTCATGGCAAATAGATGACTTAATTCTGAAATACTTTGACATTCTAAGTAAGACTATTACAGTGAAGGAACGTGCCAATATTCATGAGCTTCATGATTCCCCGAGTTATGAAAAGTTCTTTACAGTGTACTTACTTGCATGACCTGATGATTTCACTGGCAGTGTTCTTGATGCAGATATCTTCCAGCAGGATCCTCTTTTCCTCCACCTCAGAGGCAATGAATGTCTCCCGGTCCCCGCTTTCCACTTTGATCAGACGAATCTTCAGCTCCTTGGGTGGCCCATCTGACAGTGCCTTCAGTTTCAAGAAGTCTGTCGAACCTAATGAGGAACCAGATTCAGACAGATTTTTGTGCTTGGAAGAACCTTCTGCGTGCTCCTGTTCACTGCTGGAGCTGGCGCTGGATGCCTCCTTGCGCTTCTTTTTATCTGCATCATAATGACCACGATTCTTTTCAGACCCCTCCTTGCTCTGGAGGTTGAGGTCACCCAGAATTCTACGATCCTTTTTCTCCTTATGGCTCTTGCCATCCTTGTGCCGCTTGTGGCTGGAGCTGGAATGAGAGGAAGACGATGAAGAAGACGAAGAGTTTGCCATCTCCTCTCTCTTTTCTCGATGCTTCTTCTCTTTCCTGTCCTCATGCTTCCTGCTGCTACTGTGGCTATGACCATGCTTCCTCTTCTTCTCTTTCTCCCTCTCCCTATCTCTGTTTCTGTCTTTCTCTCTGTGTTCTTTAACTTTCTCAGGTTTGTGTCGATCCTCCGCTTTGATATCAGATTTATCGAGAGAGTTCTTTTTAGGGAGTGACTGTCGACTGAGCATGACTTCACAACTCTTGCCCAACTCTGCCAGAGAAGACTCAGAGATGGTTGTCAGCAGTTGCTCCTCCTTGACCACCTTAATAGGACTTGTGGTAGGAATACTCTCATGTTTGGAAGAGTTGAATCTTTCCTCTGTTGATTCTTCATCGTCTCTCCAAATATCAGTGTCCTCTATTTTCAGTTTCTTGTTCTCCAGCAGAGACGGAGAGGACTTCAGAGGTGGGACAGCTGGACTGAAGGGTGGATTGGTTGAATCAGACGTGGGAGAACTGCCTTGTTGCTGGCGGCAGATGTCAGGACCCAGTGACAGTGAAGAGGAATATTTGACCCCAACCAGCGCTGATGGAGGGGGTCTCCCAAACGGCCCACCACGGTACGCATACTTCTGGCTCTCTAGGACTGTTGCCAGGGACTTGAACATGCTGTTTACACCCGTTTGATGGAGATGGGGTCTTTGGGGTGGTGGAGAACAAGATGGAGTCTCAGAATCCTCTTCATCGTCCTCCTCATCTGCCTCACTTTTAGTCTGCTCAGGGAGGCCATACAGTTTAGCCAGGTCACTGTGGCGATAATTGGTGTTTCCTACTCCCATTCCTATATCCACTGACTGTTTCTGGTTGAGAGGGACATGAGATGGTTTAAGGTAATCCTCATCCTCCTCATTGAGAGAGGATGTTCGGCTGCAAGGGGATGCCAGAGAGCCTTGGCGGCTGAGCACAGGAGGGCTAGCATGTGGATTGGATCTAAAGTCTTCCTGGTTGGGCGGATGCCTTGTTGCTGGAATCAGATCTGGAGCACACAGGTAGCTGTTGATAGGCTGACCGCTCGGTGAAAAGTTGTCCAGAAGACCAGTGGACTCGGACTTTTCAGTGTTATACATCTCCTCTTCCTTCTTGATTGATTCATCCAGCATAGCCATGATGTTGGCAAGACCATCAGGTAACAATGTGGACAACTCAGAGGACTCTTCTTCAAACTGAGCACTGTCAGAGTCGGTGTCACAGCTGCTGGCATTCTCCAAACCACTTCCAGTCACCTGCTTGTTGAGGACTCCCCTAGTGGAGCTGGAGGATTGAGATGGTGGAAGATTTTCTCTAGGAAAAGCCTGATAGAGTTTGGGGGGCTCTCTAAGTGCTAAGGTAGGGAGAGAGTGTTGGCTGCTGTCCCTAGCTGAGTCTTTGGATTGGTTGGGCGCGGCTTGCATTGCTGGGGGCTTGCTGGGGTATCCTGACTGATTCATCCCTGAGGTATTGTGTGTTGATGAGGGACTGAAAGTCGTTCCGCCGTTGTTGCTCCACATCTCTCTCTGACGCTGCTTTTCTCTGGCATATTCAGTCTGGGGTGTAAGAGGGGGCGGCCGCAGCCTCTCTACAGGGGTAGTGGTGGTGGCTGTTTGGCCTGGTGGACAAGAGGGAATGCCACCACGACTTAGCCAAGGGTAGGGGGGAGAAGCCTGGGAGCTGGGGGGCAATAAACCTGAAGGAGGGGCAGTAACAGAAGACAGACGGGGAGGTGGGGGCGTTGAGGAGGAGTTGCCAGAGAGCAGTCTCTCCAAATTTTCAATAGCAGTTTGCTCTTTACCTTTTGCACTGCACAGTTCCTCCTCCTTCTTTTGCTCCATCCTCTTTTTCTCCTCCTCTTTTCTCTCCAAATCTCTTTGTCTCTGCTTTTCTTCCTCCTGCCTCTCCAATTCTCTCCTCTTTCTCTCCTGCCTCTCTGCCTCTCTGTTCTTCCTCTCCTCCTCTTGCCTCTCCCAGTCTCTTCTCTTCCTCTCCTGCTCTTTCTTCTCCCATTCTCTCCTTTTCCTCTCCTCTTCTTGCCGCTCCCACTCTCTCCTTTTCCTCTCCTCTTCTTGCCTCTCCCGTTCTCTCTTTTTCCTTTCCTCTTCCAGCCTCTCCGCTTCTCTCCTCCTCCGCTCCTCTTCTTGCCTCCTTTTCCTCTCCTGCTCCTGCCTCTCCCATTCTCTCCTCCTCCTCTCCTCTTCTTGTCGATCAATTTCTCTCTTCTTCCTCTCCTCCTCCTTCTTTTCCAGTTCTTTCCTTTTCCTCTCCTCATCCCGCTTTTGTCTCATCTCCCACTCTCGCTTCCGCCTCTCCTCTTCTCTCATTTTTCTCTCTTGCTCCTCTCTGTCCCTCTTCTTCCTTTCCTCGGCTTGCATGTGACCCTCAAGCTCGGCGTCAAGCTTGTCTAGAGCTTCTTCGATGGATCGAGGGACAGTGTTTGGAGCTGGTGGACGAAACTGGGGCTGAGAGTGGGGCTGAGAGTAGGACTGTGTCGAAGCAGATTGGGGCTGATGATGCAGTCTGGAGGACAGAGCTGGATTGGATGGCTGAGGAGCAGAGTTGACAGTGGAGCGAGGAGCTGGGCAGTATGTAGTAGGAGAGCTAGGAAGAGGATTTGAAACTCTGCTTGTGATCACACTGTCACCAGCCCTCTGATGCCCTGAGGAGAACAATGAAGATGATGAGGAAAATGCAGGACTTGGCTCCAGCTCAGCCTGAGTGTAGTATGATGTCTTCCCCTTCATGGGCTGCGGCTTGTTGGATCCCTGCTGTTGTGGTCTGGGCAGTCCCTGTTGGTGAGACTGGTTGCCAGTTTGGCCTCTCTGACATCCTGGCTGCATCAGAGCATCCAGCTGAGAGGTGGGGTTAGTTACGGCATTGATGGAAGTTTGGGGCGCTGGCTCTCGTCTTCTCTGCCAACTGTTATTACTGCTGCCATTGTTCACAGGGCAACTGGCAGGGGGTGATGTAGTCAACGGCGAGATACCAGCCATTGTTACACCTCTAGAGCTGCCACTGTAGCCACCGATGGGGCAGGAGGCCTGTGATACGGGAAGATTGGGGGTGATGACAGAAGTTGGAGTGGAGTTGGCTGGGGGCAAAGGTGGGCTGATGTGATGGTGATGCTGGGAGTGACCTGGAACCCGACTATCCACGACCTGATTGTGGCTCTGCTGGCGCTGAGGTAGCAGTCCTGGAGGCCTGTAGATGCCAGACTCCTGAAGACACAAACAGAAGAATGATTCAGTTAAATTGAGTCAAAACACCTATTGCATTATATCAAAGAACACTTATGACAGCAGAAGAACAAACTGATATGGAAATGGTACAAATGAGTATGAATGACTTGTACTCACTAGAGAGTGACTGCTGGGCCTGCTCTGGTATCTCCAGGCCTCATGGGGCCCACTTTGCTGTTGCTGAGGTACTGAGGTGCTGCTGGCAGGAGGAGGTGGAGGAGGAGGGGGACCCTGGTGCCCCAGCCCTGGATGAGGCTGGAAGTGGCTGTAAGGCACACTGCTGCCGCTGCTGCTGTTGTTGTTGCTGGTTGCAGGAGGGTTTGCTGGTGACGACTGGGCATGTAGGTGTTGATCTCTGTTTCCCCTAGTTGGGGTGGATGCAGTGTGAGAGGTAGCTTGTCTGCCACCTTGGCCCCCAATGATAGGGCCTCTCTGGTTGCGGGGACCATGGGATTCCATGGCCTGGCAGGGTGTAGCTAGCCCCAGTTTGGAGCTGGGACTAGGATAGGAGGAGTGAGGGGACTGCTGGTTAACAGCCTGAGGTTGGAATGTGTCTTTCTGTAGCTGAGGAGCACATCCCTGGTTGTAGCTTCCAGAGGAGGAGTTTGGTAGAGGGGAGAGGTTTGAAGGGGTTGAAGTGGCAGGAGAGGACTTTTGGGTGTAGCTGCCCATTCCTTGTTTGTTGATTTCCTGTAAAACAACAAAGGATGATGTCAAATGTATTTACGGCACAGCAAATAATACTCTGTCAGATTCAGACAGCTAATAGAATCAATATAACACCGCTCAAGCCAATAAAGTTTTCCCATTAATTATAGTCAATAGTAAAACACTTAATATTCACATATCTGATAAAAGGACATTTTCTTACTGTTCGGACCTGGAACTCTTGTGATGGAGGGTTCTTGCGTTCAGAAGTCTGGGGCTGCCAGGGAGTGCTGTTGTTCTTGTGAAGGGGGTTCCAGAAGGCAGGTTTTGGAGGGAGGTGGGGCTGAGATAACAAAGACTGGCCAGGGAAACGCTGCAGTCCAGGATGGGATACCTGCATGGGGAGCAAGACATGATTCAAATATGTAACTTACGAAAATGACAAACAAAAAAATGCAGTAAAAACCTGGAACTAAGGGTGCTATTATGCCACTTTTGTTATAATGAAAAAAAAAAAGTTCTGGTTATTTACCTGATCTGAACTCTTTTTCCTCTTGCTGGGGCTGGGGCAGTCCTCAACAGCTGGGCGAGAGGACGGGTGCAGTGATGGTGGAGGAGTGTGCTGAATAACAGAGTGCTCTCCCAATGGAGGGCCCGGTCTCTTCAGCTGACCTCCCACCATCTTCCCTGGGTATCCCCTTTGCTGTGAATGGAAAAACCAAAGGATCAGTGTTGTGGCAGATGAAGAGAACTAGTGCAATTATTGCAGTGTCAGTTCAAAAACATTCTTTTGCTGTAATATTCAGCCAAAGCTCAGTGACAGTGGCTTGGAATGGAGAGTATCTTTCATCTGTCTGGTTGCAGCAGAAGTGACAGCCAGAGCAGGGAGCGTTCTGTCTATAAGCATGATGAAATATGATCATAGCCAATTACAGAGCTCCTACCTGATGCACCTGAGCCCACATCTCATCTCCCAGCAATGGTGGACCCCGGGGAATATGCTGCTCCTGAGGACCCCCAAACTAAAACAGATGGTAAACACTTAAATGAAATCATGAACAGAGTCATTCGTTTCGTCTATTAAAACAAGTCTTTTGACACTCTGGTACATAAATCAGCCAAGAAGTCCCCTGTAGAATGGTTACTCACCTTCAGCAGTTGGTTTGGCCTGCTGGGGGGATGATGAGGGTTGGGGGGAGGTCCGCCGCTGCCTGCATAGCCTCCATTATGGAGACGAAGTGAGTGCTCATTGGGCAGGGGCATGCCAGGATGTCCTTGAGGAGGGAGATGGGAATCATATAGCTGACCTAGTTGCTCCCATGCTCTGTGAGGAGGTGGAGGATGAAGGTGATGAGGAGGAGGAGGTCTCTGCTGCTCCCTCTGCAAACTTGGTAACATTGGCTGTTGAAGCTCAAGCTTCTCACCTCCTCGCATGGGCCTTAACAGCCAAAAAAATAAAAGACGAAAGCGTTAAATAATAGAAAACAGACAGAACAAATGAGGTAGTTTCACATAATTTTCTATAAATTAATCATTAAGTTAAATTAAATTAAGTTAAATTAAGTTAATCTTACCCATTACTAAAGAATTTATTGGGATGGTTCAGTCCGCCCATAGGACCAGGAGGTAGATGGGAGAGAAGTTGGTGTTGGTTCATTCCAGGCGAACACCTGATGAGGAACAGCACGCACAGTACAGTCAGATGACATTTCTTAGTCGTTTTCACACCAAGGTTGTTAAGTAGATGACAGCTTTCACTTCAGTTCTGCTGTAAACCATGGAGCTCGACCACTCTAATTACAGGTTAAACTTGATGGACTTAAGTTAACGAACAGGTTTGTTAAAGTTTGTGTAGGTGTTGTCATGGCTACAGACCTGGCAGGTGGCTGCCAGGCGCGGCCGCCCACGGGAGCCCATGGTCCCCGGTTGAGTCCGTCCAAAGGGAAGGAATCCCGTGTGCCACGCCCGCCAAACTGCTCTACTGCGTGATGCATCCAGCCTGTGGATGTAAATAAACACATGGACAAAACCATCAGTGAAATTTAATTTGTATTCATTCCCAAAAAATGTGATAATTACCTGAAACTTTTAATAAATATCTTTACATGATCTTTTTAATACTATGGCATCTTTGGTGGATTTGTGGTCAAATGGCATCATGTGTCATTATGGAGCAAATACCAGGGTTCGTAAGATAGCCATAAAATCTATTGCGCTACACTTACTCGTGAGCCCATCAAAATTATAGGCTGTTGCTGAGGGACTCTGACTCAGAAATGTATTTACTTATCTCATCTTTCCTCTGACTTAAATATAGCAATCTAAAAGACATTACTGACTTGAAATATTATTCCATGATTTAAACAATTGCATTGTATTTCTATAATCTACTGCACACTGTAGACTTTTAAGGTGACAGCGGTATGAACTGTGTATCATATACTTACAACGAAATGTATGTTATTAAAATGAATGAGAAAGCTCTTACTCACCAAACTAGCTGTATTTGTGAAGCCCTCCACTGCAGCACAGAGAGGGCCTCACTCCAACACTGAGAATATCTGTACTGTCCGACTGCTGTAGCACCAAGAACCCAAAAGCCTATAGGCTGCAAAGACAGAAGAACAGAAAAGCCACTATGAGAACAGGCAAGACAGAGCGGCACTGAAAAGTCAATAAATGCCAGTGGGCTCTCTGTTATATAGGCTTGGTGTTGTGTATATGTGTGAACTGGAGAGTTTGCCAGCAGAGAGGAGCAGAATGTAGGGCAGGGGAGAGCTTATTGAGACTGCAGAGGAAACCTGAAATAAACCGTTACTTTAACCTTATTTACATCCAGCTCTCACTGTTGAAGCAACACTAGAGAAGTCGCAAATCATGATGGATGTCTTTGTCTGGATCAGGTTGCTATTAGCCAGTCAGCCTGTAGGAGGCGTCAGTGAGCCAGTCAGAACAGAACAGGATTATTACTGGGGCCCAGATGGCTCAGTAGGGAGCTCACCTATAAGGACAGACCTGGGGTTACTGTAATCCTTACCATGGGCCTCCTGATAACAAGAGACAGAGGGAAAGACTAAGAGTGAGAGGCCTTGGTCACATGCCAATTGTGTGTGTGTGAGTGCGTGTGTGCTGTTGGAAGCAATGCCAAGTGTGCAAGCTGCATGGTCGTCTCGGGCTTCTGCTGATTTAGTGCATGCGAGAGAGAATAGTGTGCTGTCTTAAGTGGATGATTGTGTGTGTGTGTGTGTGTGCTGCAGCGCTCTGAAGGGTGTGTGTATCAAGTGTGTGTGCATGCCCGATGGATACACTAAGGTTTAATCTCATTACGGCAGGCGTGATGGAGAGGGAGAGGGGGGCAGCAGCGACAGACGGTCTGAACAGGATGGAAGGATAGATTAAGGAGAAAAGATGGAGATCGAGAAGAGGGAAGGGATGGAGGGAGGTGGAGTGGAGTGGAGAGCAGGAACTGTGCCATGAAAACGCCCACACACCTTCCCACACACACATACACACACTGAGATGACACAAAGGAAAGTGGTTGAGAGAACGCATGAAAGAAGCTGAGAGATAACTCCCTCCCCTCCCTGCTCTCTGAAACACCGGACACACACACACACACTCACACACACAATACAAAAGACAGAAGGTGTCAAGATACAAAGAAGCCTGTGTTTCCTACGAGTACCTCGACTCAAAAGAGACAACAAAAGAGATTCTTGACAGAACCCGAGAAGCATATAGTCGCACCTATACATTCAGAGCGACTTGCACTAGAGATGTAACAGAGGAAATCACTCTAAAATCCTTAAAGATTGAGAATTTAAAGATTTTGAAACCATCAGACAAGTACATTTGTTTGGTAGTGATGTAAAAGAAACCAGATGTTCAAACAATTGCAGCTTTAACTGTTCACAGGACATAATGCTAGCATCCTGGAGTATGTGACAAGTTAGGTTTAATGCATTAGTTGGAGTGTAGACAAGTGCGCACACAGACACACACATACAGTTTATGATTCATTCCTTTTGCTCAGCGCAACACTCTTCCACCAGTTTTCCAAAATTAGCTCTGGTCATACGCAGTCCTTCCTCCCACCAGTTCCTCTTCTCTTCCTTTCCTCCTCCCACCATCTCTGGATCTCTCTCTCTATTTAAAGCCCAGAAGGGGATATTTCAATCGCTGCACAATTTTAGCTCTTCAGGAGGGCTGCTATACAGACGCACACACACACGCACACACACCCCTCTCTCTCATCTTGCACCTCACAGGGATCATCATCCACCAGGCTCTGCTGCTATGTGAAGATAGGCTAACTGTCAGGACTGAACACAACATGCTTTGAGACATACTGAAGCAGACACACACTCATGCTGAGCGTACCTTTTAGAATAGCACCAAGTTATTGATTCACAGTTGTGTTAAGTCTCAGCTTCGGCTGCCAATCATCTCTCTGGGGTCTCCTCAACCCTGAAAGACAGAGAAGACAAAAACATTCATGTCAAGCTGTCATGAAAACACCACGAAGCCACACTAAACACAATACTCTTGAGTTGTGATCAAAACTGCCATGAACCTAAAGCTTCAAAGCATGTGATATGATTCAGGGCTGAGGGGGGTCTTTGCTTTCAATATGAACTGACAACTTATTTTTTTCCTGCTACGTCTCTTTCCTAACTTTCTAGGCAGAGAATCGTCACTGCTCTCACCCCTCCTGCCTTCCTGACTTTTGAGGTGACGCCTGGTTTGAGAACATTGTGGAAACTTGACGGTAGCTCAGAGGCGAAGGGTTAAATCAGCGGGGAGGTTGACACAATGGGGGCGAGGGTTTTTTTTTCTCTTCTCACACAGACACAATGCCGAGACTGACTGTGCAGCTTAGCCGGCGAGCGGACACAAACGAGGCTGATCTCACTCTAACAGGAAGAGCCGACCTGACTAAGTCAACTATCACACGTGAAAGAGCGACGTTGGGGGAACAAAATAAAAAAAATAAAAACACATGGCATTACAGACAAAGGAGGGTGGGGAGGAGAGGGTTACCGTTTCAAATTAGAAAAATCAAGAAAGAGAGATACAAAGAGAAATCTAGTAAGAGACCCAGCTGTGAGTGCAGACAGGGACACAGTGGCGAGGTTGTAATTACCACTTTTATAGCGGGTGTGTGTTCATGTCTGTTGTGACCAAACGCTCGTCTAAACCAGTTGCTGCCCTGGCTATCACATTGCTCACAGCCATTCTACCACCAGTGTGAGAAACTCAGCACTCTGCTGTCCATGTGCACTATCTGGTTTCAGACAGTGTTACATACCAGCTCAGGTTCTATCAGATGATACCAAAGTGATGACACGTGGTTACATCAACTATGAGTTAATAGTCAGTGCTGTTTGTGTAGGGAGAAATCGGTGAAAGTGCGTCTGCGTATTACGCATTTCGTTTATCGGGGAACCCCCCGATGACTCAGCGCCCAGAGAGAGGGCTTACCCCAAACCGCTCAGCCTAAACGCCGCCCTCCTGGGACACTGCTTACTGTCAGGTGACCGGGGGCGTGTTCCTGTGCCGTCACAGATGTGACAGCTGCGGGAATTTCTCGGACTTCGTGATGTCATTTCTGCTTCCTATGAAGTGCGCAGCATGCGTTGATTGTGTGTGTATATGTGTGTTTAGGTAGACAAACAGGATGCGATAGAGAGCTGCAGGGGGTTTCATGGCCGAGGGAAGAATCTACCTGACCACAAGTTAAAAAAAACAATGGGGCAAATTCTACAAAACAAAGCGATAAAACTGTTTTGGATTCACGAAAACTTCACTTAACTGTGTTTGTAACTGTGGAGGGAAAAAAAAGTTTGAATTTTGACAAAGAAAACATTCAAAACATTCATTCATTTTTTTTTCTCTGACTTTAACTCCTCAATCTAACCACAACAAGCTGCAGTGAATAAATCTAGGTAAGTGAAAGTAATTTAAGGACTTCAGTTGTTGTCTTGTCTCCTTAACAAAAGCATACACAGCTGATATACTTATCAGTTATTACCAAACAGATTACACGCTTGGCCGATGCATCAAAATTTCCCCCACCATGCATCTTTTGAAAGTAAATTCCCCCTCTATAGTCACCCAACATCAAAGAGCTGTTCCTGTCAACACCCTTGTTGTCATAGTTACGCAAGTTAGTCATTGTCCCGGCAACATCAGCCATCAGCTGGGAGGCGGGGCCAAGCCCGGAGCTTGGGCAAAGATACAGAACTGTGCCAACTGTCATCAACCAACGAGGTACAAAAAAAAAATGAAGGAGCTCTGTTGAATCCCCTGTGGCATCCAACAAAGAATCACACAAGCAAAATAAATAAATCCAATGTAATCCCACGTGACACACAAACCAAAGACACAAGCTTGTGGCTGTGAACAGGGAAGCTTTCTTAGTTACTAGCAAGAGCCTGGGGGGAGGGGGGGAAAGAGACGGTTGAAATGAAGATGTACAGGTGACATGTACTGTGGAGTAGCCTTAATTTATTTACTCTCGCCCTACCCTGCCAACCACTGGCGTGCTCTGGTCCCCAGCCAGACAACCACTCTGAGGCCATGAGGGGAAAATAGACTGGAGCGAGACAAGGGGAGGCAGTGAGGGCATACACTGCAAAAAATATCCACAGAAAAGAAAATATTTTTACTACTTGCTTTTATAACATTTCAAGACTTAACAATCAATACAAGATAAATGATTCGTTGAACTGGAGGCTTGACTTTGTGCAGCATGGTAGTGTTAATCAATAGTGCCTGGGGATGTAGTACAGTGAGAGCAGGTGAGACCACTGAAAAGTAAAGGCTTGAGTGGGGGGCGCAACGGTAGGCAGATGAAGAGTGTTACTGTCCCGGTAGAGTCACTGTGGAGCCTGTCTGATAAGAAGGGACCAGATAAGGCCGGGAGAAGTGGCAGATAACACAGAATAGAGCAAGGGAAAGTTCTGGTGGAGGATGACGGAAGGGCCATGCACGGTCCTGTCGCCCTCTCTCTCTCTCTCTCTGTTGTTCTGTCCTCCCTCGCCCTCTCTACTCCATTTGGCCATTACATAATCATCCCAGATAGCGATCGTGTTCTGAAGGAAACACCATGCATTTCTCTCTCGCGCGCACACACACACACACACCGTGTGGAACAGAGGAACAGCCAGCCCCTGCATCCGTCCTCCTCCACCTCGTTGCCAGGCACCCTGCGTCTATGTGTGTGTGTGTGTGTGTGTGTGTTTATTTGTTTGCGTGTGTAAACGTCAGCGGATGCCGTTCCAAGACGATGATGCGGGCTAACTTCATCATCATCATCATGTCCGTATCCTCTCACTCTCACACACACACACACACACACACACAAACACATGCACACTCAGTTTCAGTCAGCCCAGTATGGGTCAGCTGAGGACACTGGAGGCAAACATTGTTCCTGCACACAAACACACAAACATCTGACCTCCATGATGGATATCTTCTGCTACCATTGATCTCAACAACAAAACACTTCATCCAGGCTGACCTAACTCTTCACCTAGTGGCACCCAGGCCACCTCTACGCTCATAAGCAGCAGCAGCACAACTGCCAGCCAATACATGCCAGAAGCTCTTATTAGTCTTACTTTGTCGTATTTTGGCTTATATGTGCACTCCCTGAGCTCTACATTCAGGCCGTGTCAGAGAGGCGCAGTAAGGCAGTATGACATCCTCACATTCAACCTCCGCTGGCCTGACAACGCTTCTTATCAACATTCGGTACATTTTGAAAGAACAGTGAGAAGCCTCTGGCCTGCAACCACCTCTCAACCACTGTTTTAATTTTGGCTGTTGGTGGTCAGCCTTTCTGGTTGGCTTGATGCCACCTCTTTTTTTCTATTGATTTTTTTTTATTACGCCTGAAAAACAAAAAAAACAAAAACAAAAGACGCTGGGCTGCAAAGCATCTAAGAGATTAAAATGTTGATTTCCGGACCTGCAGTGACACTGTGTCGAGAAACAGTTGAACTACATTTTCATCTGTTTGTGGAAAAAGAAACAGAACAAGGACGAGGAGGGGGGATGGTAGAAAAACATGAAAACATGAGGCCCCTTTTGTCTCCTGCACTCCTACCCTGACATCTGGGCCTGTGATTGACAACACACAACTGGGTTATTGTGGTTCTTCTCTTTTTTTTAACCCCCCAACACACAGGCATACAAACACACATACACAAACCAGATGCACGTGTGTGTGACGTTAAAGAGAAGGGGAACAGAGTTAAGAGGGGAGAGGAAGCTGTCGTCACGACCACAGGAAGTAGGCCTCCCTCAGGGGTGTGTATGTGTCACAGAGGCCTTAGGGAGGGGTTTGAAGGCTGATGCTTCCTGTTGTAAAGATATGAACTGTCTGTGTGTTTTAGTGTCTGCAGAAGCCGTTAGTCGGTTAAAATGTAGATGAAAGTGAACGTATGTGACTAATACGAGTCTCTGCAGATGTGAGAGTCAAGTCAGAAACCTGGTAGGTTTCAGTCATGGCTCCTAAAATACACCTCAGACACAGTCATCTTGTGTGAACGGCACGTGTGTCCAACTCATGACTCACATGAGCCTCGTCAACAAAAACAAGACAACCAAAAGGACTTCAAAAGCCATTTACTGGGCTCAGACCCTGGGTGTTCGGTGAAAAGCCTTGTTTGCCCTCTTTTTAGCTTCTGGTAAAAGTGAATGACAAACATATGATGGCAGAATGAATGTCTGTGAACTGATGACTCCTCCCCTCACTCACTAGTGCTCCTCGGTTCATTTTCACAGAAGCAGAAATTGGGGCCTGTTCTTGTCTTTGTGTGTGTGACAGAAATAAAAGGAATGACTCAACACCTGGCTTGTGGGTCTAAAGAAAGGAAAACGGCCTGTAAATCCAGACAGACAGGAAATCTAAGGGGACGTGGGTGTCTCATTGACAACTGGCAACGTCTTGATCGTCACTCTCGATTTCCACACTTGAGCAACTTCAAAAGCCCCCGAACATTCTGCTTCTTCACTAAACTACCAAAAGATCAGGACAAAACAGAAAGTCATGTTGCCTGTATTTAGAGGAACAGTGGCCTTGAAAATCCCCCTCTGTCAGACTGCTGTGTCTCTCCTGATGCTTCTATTCCACATCCAGGACTAACACACACACACACACACACAGCGTCTGGCTATGAAACACACTAAACAAGACAATGTAACTGTTTCCCATGGTAACAGTTGCGTCCTCACTAACAGTTATTAAACTGAGCTAGAGAGGCAGAGATAGCCACAGAGAGGAACAGCTATAAAGCTATGATCAACATGTTTACCGAGACACAGGACAGGCTGACCTCTCACACACACACACACACACACACACCCACACACACACCCTCTTCCTCTTCCTCCCTGGACTCAACATTATGTCTCATCAGCAGTCTGTGTGTGTGCGTTTGTATGACAAAAAAATAAATAAATAACACACGGGCATGTGTGTGAGTCGTATATGCATCAGAGTTAATGACAGCATGTGTACAGATGGCCGGGGCGGCGTTGTTTTTGTAGTCCTTGTAATTACGCAACCATCGTTTTGACCTGAACAACTGTGACGCAGGCTGACCGTCTTTGTTATAGCGCTGCTCATTTAGTCCAGAATATCCGAGGCCTGTTTACAGATTCCTCAAATACTGATGCTGTTGATCTTTCAGGCATGTTTTATAAATCTCCCAAGATGCACAGGGGCCTCCTGACTGGCTGAGCTATCATTTCTTCTACCAGCGTGGTTGAGGTGGGGCAAATAGTCACAGGAGGTAAGAAGGGAAGGAAAAAATATATTTCCAAGGTGTGACAGTGTGTGAAGCTGTGTATGACTCACACACACACACACACACACACACACACAGTGTGTAGGCCTGCACACATCCCTTCCACTGTGGCATCATCATCAGTGGCAAAGAGCCAAAGATAATAGAGAGGAACTGAACTGAGAGGGGAAACTTTCACTTTTCTGCCACTCGGCAGAACAGACAAAGGGAGGTCTCTGACACAACTCTACTCACTGAGGATGGATTCTGCTTTCCCTTAGGATAATTCTTGCTCATCTGTTCAAAACGTTGACGTGTTTGACATAGGCCCATTAGCTCGGGCTGTGGCCGCATCTGAATCGTTCATTCCTTTAAAAAGCTCTCACTCAATTCACTTTCTAAACTCCTGGACTGAATTACAATGATCTGCTTTTCCTTACAGCTCTCACATCCAGAACAGAACCTGAAGCGAGACAACAGCTGCATGCATGACAATATTTATAGTTATGGATTTCTGAGACTTGTGGTTGGCTGGCAGTATAGCAGGGTCCTGCTGCTCCTTGGACACTAATGAGAAATATATAATAATAAGGACCATGACTTCATCCATACATGTTAGTGATTACTGCAATCCAAACAGTTTCTCTATATTTCAAACCTATAACAGCTTTATATGTGCATATGTATGTAGAACTCTTATTGTACTATTTTGTGATTTTTTTATGGAGTTTTTGTAATTCAGACCCATTTTTATTTCTGCTACAATGACTCAATGTTCCCTCAGTGATCATTAAAACATAATCACATTATATTTTACAGCTTGAGCACCATTTTATTTGCATGTGCTTTTTAAAAAAAAAAACCTTTTTTGAGTTTCACATTTGTCAAATCCCCAATAGACCTAAAATGTCTAAAAATACACCATTATATATAGTGGACCCTACACAAGTTTACTGCTTACAGTAAAGCTTCCTGGTCTTTGGGCCCTGAACCCCACTGTGAGAGGCGAGGGTTGACAGTAGGCAGTCTCACACCGCATGGTGGAATTCCACACTTGGTTGACTGAGTTCTTGGCCCCGACCAAACTCTTTAACTTTCATCCTGCTGTCTGGACAGCACGGTGAGCTCAAGTGTGTGCACACACTGCAGGACATAAACTGGCAGCTACATTATTGCAGTGACGAGCGCAGCCGATCAGTACAAAGCCCAGCTGTACTGCAATATATCCAGTTAGTACTTTGCTAGAAAAACCACTGTGCTTAATGCCCATCATTAAAACAGAGAGCTATTGGAATAGCTATGATAGCGCCCCTTTAAAATGTTCAGTTTTTCTGCTGACATGAATTAACGGGAAATTCCTCAACTCGTTTCCAACCATAACACTTAGAAGAACTTGTGTTTTCACGCCTGACCTGTCGGGGTGCGCGGGGGAGTGTTTTAGAAATCGTCAACAAGGCAGATGTTGTCCCACACCTCCTTTATTCCCTCTCTCTAGTTTTGCGTCGCTCTCTGGAGGAGAAACGACACCCTTTACTGGAAAGGCTGCAACAGTATGGTGTCACACAACACAAGCAGACGTTTCATGATGACATCCATTCACTTCCCCCACCCGCTTCCCTTTGAAACTCCACACACACAGTTGTATTTGTTTCTGTATGACACGCAGACAGTAAAAGGTAGTCCAGAGGCAGGAGGAGCTTCTCCAAATCCTGGTGAACTGTCACGCAGCCAAGGAACACACGCACACACAGCTCATGTTTCATCACTGTCAACGGTCAGAGTAGTGTTAGATGAGTAAGCACTTTAAGCAGCCTACTGACCCATTTCCCATGCCATCCAAACACACATATAGGAAAAATCTTAATTAGATCAAAGTAATCCTCAACCTGCTTAGGACATCCTGCCACACTCCTATCAAACAACATATGTGGGGGAGATTGGGAAACTGTCCTGACACACACACTTCTCTTCTGCTTAGGCTGTGTGACTCAGTCACTATTGTTGAGTTAGCAGCCTCGTTTTCATCGTCATCTCTCCCTCCTCCTCTACTGGCGCGCGCGCGTGTGTATCACTTCAATATTCCTCCATGTTCGTCATCGCTTATAGTAAAATGGGCGGCGATTGTTCATTCACACACACACGCTCCTATTGAGATCACGGGACAGACGGGGGCGGGGGAGAGCTGAGGCAGCACACAGTCGGCCAACAGAGTGTGTGGAGCGATCGGAGCTTTAACATTTTACAACCTCCGACTTCAAACGAGCGGACAAAACGCGCCGCTGGTTTCCACACCAATCAATCTGATAGATCGGAAGTGACCCTTCAAAGGATTTATTTTTTCTTGGTTTTGTTTTGTTTACTTCGCGACCCCATGCCAGCACGCTCCGCTCTTCCTGATCTGGGCTCTTTTATTGCGGGCAATAAAGTGACAAATAAGCCCCGCGTCCAGCCACAAATCCTCAGCAACTGTTGACTGATGACCAGTGAAAAACAACGCGACTAACGCTCGGCGTTTGTGGGCGGCGAAGCAATATTAACCGGCAATATCAGCAACTATTGAGTGTATTCAGAAAAGACACGTCCCCGCCCCCAAATTAGTCCACCTTATCCCTAATTAACCTCCACTGTTTTTCATATTTTCACGCAACGCTGTGCGTAAAATTGGCACAAACTCCCCAAAACGCACGGCTCACAAACAGACATGCGCGCCAGCTGGGCGTGTTATAGAGCTTGGACTAACCATGAGATAACCCAGATGACTGCTGTGGGCATCATTAACGTCATGGAGCGTGCGGACCACGATAAGAGCAGCAGAAATATGTCTCAACGTCAAAAAGTCACTCCAGTTCGTCACTTTGGACTACTGTTGCCAGTGAACGAGATAATTAGATACCGCACCGCGGTGGCCAGACAGCACTATGTGGTCAGACTGAAGCGCACCAACAACGAGTGAAACCCAGACGTAAAGGGCAGCAGCACCAAAACACCGCCCCTCCCCCCAAAAAACGAGGTGATGCAAATCACTTCCTTTCAATCCAGCTCTTTGTGTGCGTAAGGATTGACTGGGGGGTGATGGGGGTGGCAGCTATCCATTCACTTTATAAGGCTGCCGACCTCAGTGATCCTGCCCACCCCCACTCACACACTCACACACACACACAATGGCGTGAGATCTCCTTACACAGGCAATTTCTCTCCCTGTCCTCTAGCTCTCCTTCCCTTCTCCAACCATGATATGATCATGAGTTTCAGGACAGCAGTGACCAAACTAGACCCCTGGACCCGGGGATCGGGCTGTTTTCATACTCCACTACTACTGACAGATGTTTTAGACGACTTCAGTGTCATTACCAGACATTTAAATGGGTAGAACTCTTTGAACACTCCCAGTACACTTCGACAAAAAAAGTTAGAGCGGTTATTTTAGGGGGTTATTTGATCCCCAAAAGTCCCGTGAACCCCACATTCACACCAAAAGCCAGTTTACTGAAATTACTGTGATTCACGTGCACCGTATGATTAAACATGCCCGGTAGAGATGATCAATCGCGAGGAAAACATTTCGCTGAATCGAGATATACACGCGTGGGATTAAAGAGTCACCCCGTGGCTGAGAAAACCAGAGCGAAATTCCCCCACCTCATCGATCACAGACCATCAAGGGCTCCGCTTCCATTGATTACGATAATTCACACAGTGTTATCTTGAATCATAACCGAAGACGATTTTAAACAACAAGAATAATGGAACTATATACAATCTATACGATCGTTAAACATCTCCACACAAATAAGATCACCGTGTAAAAACTGACTTCTTTATAACACACTAACTTGCCTGTTTACAACCAAAACACAGTCACCTGGACTTTTAAATGCTCCCGGTTCACACAGCACTCACCGTTCATTCAAGTGTTTCCACTGGACGCTCCAGGAATAAATAATTTCCAAATAGAAATGTGTATCCGGTTCTTCGAGATCCACGGTATGCTTTATGGTCTCTGTATCCGTAAGTTTGGTGCTCCGAGCCTGCAGAGAAATTCCCGACCAGCCGGCTGAGCTGAGCGGAGCTGTAGCTCTGTAATCCCGGTCAGTCTCTGCCACTTCCTCTCGAAACAGCCGTGAAACTGGAGCCGTCTGACGGTCGGAGAGCCTCTCTGATTGTCCCTTCTTCTCTATATTGTGCGGATTATTCCGTCTGATGGCTGCCGCCGCCGTACAGCGACCGTCTGAGTCGGTGTCTCTCCGCGTCGAGCTCCTTTTCTCCTCTGCCTCACACTCACAGAGGCAGCCGGGCAGGGATCGTATTGCGCTGAGCTCTGTTTTAAAGGGACAGAGCCACGCACACTCAAACACACGCACAGCGAGACAAGAGGCGTACACACGCGTGACGTCAGCGCACGGCCCCGGAATTCCCTGACAGCGCAAACTGGCACCGAGACGGACTGCCAGTACCGGAGCTGCTCCTCCTGCCCCCTCCTGTTTGTTCATCCGTACCTTCTCGCTTTTATTTCCATCACCCGGAGTTGTTTTTAGGCAGACTCGTGACTGCCAGACTCTGAACAGCAGCATATTTCCCTGTGACCGTCTATTTTTGGATGGAGGAGTATTACCCACAGGAAGACTGATACAGTATCACCGTGTCAGGATTAGATTTAGCGGACTATAAATAGGTCCAGGTATCTGCTATAGCCTACAAGATAAATAATCAAATATACACTTATGTACAGTAGGTGTACTGTTGAGTTTATACTTGTATGAGTAATAAAAGCACACATGCTGAGACACATTTGGCTGAGAGACGCAAATAGGTTTACACTGTAAAAACCTCTCACTGATGTATTTGATGATTTTAAAACTGCTATAAAGCTAACACTTTTAAACATGCTTAAAAAAGGGAATCAGGTGCCGATACTTGTCTTACTCATTCATCAGACTGGACTGGACTGACAGCACCAATCCAGCACCAATCAAGATTCCATAGTGTGATGCTTTTATGAATTGTTAAAACTGTATGTAATCATGCGCTTCTAAGGTCACAGGCAAAATGCTGTAGGACTAATTACTTTCTAATCAATCAGTTACATTAGTAACAGTTCTACTGAGAGAAAATGAGTTAGTTGTACAGACGGAGCTTGTGCTGGAACCATGACCCCACTGCAGATAACATGTGACAGTCTGGAACTGAGTGAACTAGAAACAGTTGGTGAAACATTGTGCTGCATCACTACCAGCTGCACCGGTTATATCAGTATTACCAGAGGTTCAAATTCAGGTATTGGAGTCTGATCGGAAAAAAAGTTCATTGTGCATTTGCAGATATAAGATTTGAATTTTCAAGAACAATTCTTGAGTTTGCGCTTATAAATTTTCCTTATGTGTATCGATACATGTTTAAAAAGGATAAGGCACAGATCCTCATGAGCCTTCTCCAGTAGTAAAAGGGATTTTTCACAACCAAAAAGGCAAAGTTCCTCTCATAACTGATGTACAAAGCACAATTACATGATTTATTTGCCACTGTTACAGTCTGTAGTTACAGTTTATAACCCATTTGTCAATAAATACTTCAGAGAGGTACCTATATTTATTCTGCATACAGTCAAACCTAAGCTAATGTTTATGCACCATATGAACTGTCGGATGTGCAAAGAGTTACACAATATATAATGCATCGTCTGTAGTACACAGTGTTTAAGACCTATAGGTACAGTACCGTGCACAGATGAATGCATGCTGTAGAGTCTATGAAGGCTAAATAATATCTAACTAATGCATTATTTATTGTCACAATACAGTACACACGGCTAGGACTGTAAATAAACCTTGAGTTATGAGGCTAATAAATTTCTTGTTCCTGTCCAGTAGGTGACATTAACATCTCACATGTCATGACTGTGCACACTGAATTATATGCTACAGTACACGCTCAGAGGCAGCCAGCTGACATCCTGTGTGAGGTAAACAAGGCATTCAATAACACACCAATGAGTCTCTCTAAGGCCGGAAACATTTGTTCCAGCTTTTCCTCGCCAAAGTAACCATCCTGTACTCTGTAATAATGCCAAAGAGCCACATTGGTACAACCAACAGTATGTGTCACACACTCCACACTCAGACACACACAGGCACACACATGTAGGGGTTATATTTAGAAAGCACTGCCTCAGCAAGACAACAGGAGGCAAAATTAGTCGTGGCAGGGAAGAAGGGAGTGTGTCATGGATGATGCTGAGACGATGGCATTAGGAAACACACACACATGCAGTTTATTTATGGTAATAACAATTCTGAAAACAACAAAAACAATAAAAATCTGAACACTATGATACCTTTCTCCGCACCGGTGCGGCTCTCACTTTATTTTATTCTCTCTCCTATCACAACAGGTTACTCTCAGTTTATCTGGAGACAACTAAAGGCATTCCTACTTTTATTAGAATTCAGTTACGAGTGACAGGAGATGAGTGTGTGCACGAGTTTCAAACCCCTGATGAAGTAAGTGCATGGCATGTGCGGTATGTACCACCGGGGTGGATCTAGAGTCTATTGTCAAGTGACAATGAATGTTCAATAATGTGTTTTGTTTTGAGAAAGAGGAGGGATGCAGGACAGTGTGGGTCTTTATGGTACTGAGAGGCAGTGTGCTTGCATATGGATGTTTTGCACTGTTTGTTAAAGGCTGTGTTGGGAAATCAGCTGATGCAATTCATATAGTTCTCTACAGTGAGATTAACTGTATTTCTTTTCCTGACTGGAAGCATTTGCAGCTGCTAGAGTGCCTGCATGAAGAGGCCACTTTTAAAGAGTGACTGTGGAACAAAAGTTTGTGGCGGCTTGAAATGTTTGCGCATGTGAGCAAGTTTCCTCTGCAAATGGATGGAAGTTATTGTACTGTTATGGTAATTAAATTCCAGATGATATAATTAAAAAAGTTAGAAAAACCTAAACCCTTAATGTTGTAATCAGTAATGTAGTAATATATCTAGTCAGCTGAAGGCCCAGGACTTTTTATAACATCATCTGGAAGCTATCACACCCTGAATTGCTGCAGTCCTTAATTACCTATCATAGTGTTGTAAACTAGTGCATTCTGTATGGAGACTATATATCATCTGCTTCTCTGCTGTGTATGTTGACCATTCTATTTCTGCACAGGTCTCTCCTGCACTAAAATACACTGACAGTACTACCTATGCAAATGTTATCCTGCTCGCATTTATCTGCTGTGTGAGATTATTAGACTTGCATTAGGTGTGTAAATAGTGTGTCCCAAGTGTGCGACTTGGTTCATCTTTAGTTTTGTCAACATCTGAATGTGTGAGAGTATGTGATTGTAATGTAAAGAGTGTGGTTAGAGACCATTAGCCCTCAAAATTGAACAGGAAGAGGAATGCTGATTGATGTGGTCGTGGGTGGGACTATAGTGTACCACACACATGGCTCCACACACACAAGCACGCACACACACGCACACAGTTCCTTCAAGCTGTTTCTCTCGTAGAAGCACTCTACTGTATATAATAAGGGCCTCGGAATATTAAATGTATGTCTGAGCTCAATTCCCCATCCTTCCTCTCCCACAACAAGGGAAGCCAAGGCATTACAGTGCATCCCGGGGGTCCCAAGTGTGTGTGTGTGTGTGTGTGTGTGTGTGTGTGTGTGTGTGTGTGTGTGTGTGGCAGGAAGGGACAATAAAATGAAAGAAAGATTTGTGAACCAGTGTGTGTTTAAGTTCTTATAGCTCTTATGCATGGCTAGCAATCCTGTATTCATGTGTGGAAGGCAGGCAGGCTGGCAGGCCAGTGTGTGTATGTGTTTGTGTGTGTGTCGTGGGGACTTTGTGTGTATAATTAAAGAGACTGGGGACAAGGACAGCTCAGTTCTCACACTCCAAATATATATATATTTAGCAACTCCCATGGGTACGAGCCCCAAAATTCCTCTCATACCAGCCACACACGCAAACTTTTTCTCGCTCACACACACACACCCACACACACACTTAGAAAATAAACAGCATGAAATACTGATGAGGTCCAGACAGCACAGCAGCACAAGAAAGAAAGTATGTGAGGGAGTGAGTGTGCTGTGCAGTCGTAGGAGTCTGTGTCCCTGGTACAGATGGTACTTCTCAGCTTCTGATATGTAGGATTGTGTGTGGGACTGTGTATGTGTGTGTGTGTGTGGGCCAGCGTGTGTGTGCAGGACTGAGTTTGTGTGTGAGTGTGTGTGTGTGTGTACATGTGGCATAGGCGTGAGTCAGCCTTTTGGGTACACTGAGAGACCGACAGACATGATAATAATCACCTCCACGCACATACTCACACACTGTCACACTGCGAGGAGACAGAGAGCCACACAGGCAGGCAGTCAGACAGACAGACTGGCTTAGCACACCCACATATAGCAGCCATGTAGCCGGCTGAATGGTGCACTACAGCGCTGATAATTAGGGCCCTTACTCAAGGAGAGAGGGGCCGATAGGGAGCCCGGCTTTCCCTCTAGTTTCTCAAACACTCCGCTAATCCCGACTGTAGCTCTATGATAAGCTTCGTACTCCAGTGCTGCTTAATATACTCACTATCCCAAAGTTAAACATAGTGAGAAAGTGAACTCCAAATAGAGGAGCTTAAAATTTTCAGATGACTCTTAAAGGAATACATCATGTTTTCAGGAGACGGTCAAACAGTCAATTTTCCTCTTAAAAGGTGATCGCACGGACACCAAAATCCTCCATGTGTCCCTGGCTGGTGGATAAGTGGCTTTGGTGCTACATGCCTACACTTCAGAGTACACTCATAGGGTTTTTATCTATCTATGCTTCACATTAGGTGAGCTGACTGGATGCTTTCATGGTGATGAATTTATAGGAAATGCAATGTGTTTATCACCAAGTTTATGGAGCTTCAAAACTGCTAACAGGTATAAACAGGCCTACTCAGTTTGATCTGTATTTGGTCAGTATCGTGGTTATGGAGGACTTTGGTCATGGTATGGCTCAGCACAGCTACACCCTCCACCATGGAAGAAAAACCATATGTTGTGTTTAAACTGATAACAAATATTGCGCAGAGTGAAAACGAGCCACTTTGAAGTAAAGGATGATACGGTTAAGGTTTGATTGGTGCTAAAGTTTGCTGGTGATCTATGAAATGTAGATTTGAACTACATGAGACTACTGTTTCTAACACTGTAACTACTACTAATTGTAGAGGATAGTGTGAAAACTTTGCAAAACTGAACCCAGTTCAATAAATCTGGATACATAACATTTTTGAAAACATAAAATGTAAGACTCTCCAGACCATATTGTAAAAATGGCTGCGACTATTGATGAAGATAAAGTTTGTTTATTGATTAACATGGTGATTCGGAAGTGAATCAGAAGAAGTGTCTAATTGTTCCATCTCTAACTAAATTAAATAATTTCACACTAATGTGACACATGCACCGTTCTGGCATTCATCACTTAGGAAAGGGTTAGGGTAAAAAAAATCTACACATTTGGTGTTTTGTTTGAGAACTGGTTGGTAACTGCAAGCAAATAATTCCCCAGTTTTCATCTGTAATGTGGCTTTGATGAGCAAAGTCTGATGTCTGACTCAGAGGCAATAAAGAGCACAACTCTTTGAGGACTTTCAAAACACACATTACTGCACAAAGGAAAGGCTGATTTGTGAGGTTGTTCAAAGGAGCAGCAGTCCATTCACACCCATGATTTCATAATGAATTTGTGTATGCGCTTGTGTAATGTTATCGCTCTGTTTTACTCCTACTCCTGTCTTAGTCACTCCCTTTTGACAGATCTCGCCCTGTTGCTCTACCTGTCTAACCTACATACTGTACAAAGGAGCCTGTGTGTGAGCATTTGTACAGGCTGTACATTCATCGGCTTAACGTACCAAGGTATTACCTGTTATTAATTATTGATATTTAAGTGCAGATATGAACAATTGAAAGAAATACCTTCAAAAAGTATTTAAAAGTAATGGAAGCATTATTATGAATGCACAGTTTCAGTATGTTTGTGGGTGACAGAAATGACCATAGGGCTGAGACAGACTAGGCAAGATTGAAATCAGAGGAGAATAATGTGTAAACTGTAAGCTAAAAGAGAGCCTTACCTGGTGACCATGGTTAATGTGGTTCGTCTCTTTCAGCAGGCCACCATGACACGTCCCACCTCCTGAGAGCAAAACATGGAGGAACAAAGGTCAGTCTGAAGGTCAAGCAGTTTAAACAACAGAGGTGAGCAGCTTCAAAGGCATACTGTTGCATAACCTGATCCACATTCACACACAGAACAGTACAGTGTGCCCTTTTGCAGCTATAAAACTTTTGCTTGGTAACCATATTCAGCCATTTCACCTCACACAGGAGAGTTTTGCTGTTTCTACCTTCTGTCAAATCTAGGTCAAACATGTCTGTGACATTCCAGTGTGAGTTGAAGCAGTGGTCAGCAATTCATCAGCACTTTAGTCAAGGGTTAAAAGATCAACACCTTGTTCTGCCTGCACAACACAACCACAGCTCATTTGCTATTCCATTCACTTGTTTCTTCATAATGCATGCGTGACGTTTGCTGACTGTCCTGCGGTCAGGATGTTGTCGATATGTCATTCGGTGTGGCTTACGAAACCATGCGCGCGTGTGTCAGCCAATATGCGCAGCAGGGCCTGGACCAGCGCTGTGGCCATCTGTGTGTGTGTGCTCCTCATGTGCCGCCTGTTCAGTGATTCACGGTGTCGGTGCTGGGCCACATGACTGAGAACAGGTGGCACTCTGGTGTACCTCCCCACCCCCAACACGCACACATAAAAAACAGATCATACACACACACCTCCGCTTGAACCCTGAGAACACTAATGGTTGCGCACAAATGCACCACACACATTCACATACCGTTTCTCTTATACACTCTCATAGATGGAATGTGCCCTTTGAAAACACAACTGTGGTTGACACTCGTTGCAGCCTAAATGTCACCACCTCTCTTGTCCTCCTCCTCATTACACCTCGCATGCAACCAATCAGCCTCTCCTCTTCTTCTGTAACATATACCTGACCTGTGACCCACACACACAAAGACACAGGGTACAAGGTCCATTTATGTATCATTCTACAACACATGCTTTTGCTTTCACGAAGAATGCACTAACTTTTTTTGGTTGACTGTACTGCTGGTTAACCTTCCTGCTTAAGTGTTTGCATGGAAAGCAAAGTGAATGATCTACTGAAGACATTGATGAAGCTGGTGTCCTGCAAACCAAACCACCCTAGCCGAGGAGCTCTCTCTCTTTCATTCCTCTCATCTTTCATTCTTTTATTTTCTTCCTCTTCTGTCTGTCTTTGTTTCCTTCTGATATTCTACCTACAGGGCTGCGACACAAAACACGCCCACACATGGCGGCTTCCATATGTTTCACTGTTGAACCTGTATGCCCAAAACCCAAGTAATATACAGAGCCTGAGGCAGTGTGTGTGCATATTTGAGTGAGACAGTTGTGTCAATAGCAGGCAGATATAGCTGGCTCAGCCTTCATTGATCTTGCAGCCTGGTGGTTAAGGCCCCAAACCTTTGAACTCAAGGTCAAAGGTTACACCCCCTAAAGGGCCACAGCTGGCCACACATTAAAGGTGGACTCACTGTGCATGTGCATGTTGGTCGTTGAGGGACAATGTGGACGAGTAGGGCCCCCTCAAAAGAAGACATGCCAGGGGAGAGCAAGTGAGTGTATGTTGAAGGCAGAATTGTTGCAAGGGCGGAATATATTCTCTCCTGACACATCGTTTAAATGTCATGAGCTTTAACATAATCATTCGACCTTGATCGATATCAGGGCTGTGGGGAGAGAAAGAAGGGGGAGGGTTGCGAGAAAGATAAAGTGACAGTGAAAGAGAAAGGAGAGACCTTGGGGTGGGTGTGGAGGAGGGGGGCATGAAAATGAAATTCAGAAAAGGTAATGAAATTGTATTAATCATTTTAATTATTATTTTATTTAAAAAGACTGAGACTGATTGAGATAGAAACAATGTGAAAGAGAACACGATAGAGATAACGAAAGGCTGAGTGAACCAGAGATGAAAAGATATAGAAAGTGGTGTTTCTGTAAAGGTTAACCAGTGGGTGCCTCTCGCTCTCTCTGTGCTAGTTAATGTCAAAGGGAGATGCTGAGGGGTGGAGCAACAGAGTCTGCCCAGAGCTGGAGAGCAGCAGAGATGTGGAGGCCGAAAGGGGTGGGAGAAGGAGGATGGAGTTACGGACAAAAGATTAAAAAGGAGAAAGACTAAGATGGGTAGAGAGAGAATGACAACATCAACATGACAACACACAGACAGCCAGATGAGGGACGGAGAGAATGTAGTGATTGCACTGTGCAAAGTCATCTGATTAAACACAGCACCTCGTTTAGAGCAAGGGGCTCTGTCGGAAGTGTGCTGAAGGTACAGTGAGAGGATGAGATATGATCCAGGAAGTCCAGTTTATCCAGATGAAGATTAATAGTTGGAAGGTTTTTTTCAAACAGGCTTAAAATACAAACCAGCAGGACTCTGGAGAGTCGTGCCATAAGTATACCAATAAAAATATGCAGTTCACGTTACAGAGTACTCACAACTGTTCGCTTGCACTTATGTTGATTGGTCTAGTTGGAGGATTATGCTGTATTGCATTATGGTAGCTGGTACTCTAGCACACTGTCTCACATAGCGCAGATCATTATATTAATGTAAACTTTCAGTATTCAGTAATCTTTTTGGCATTTCTGTCTTTATTTCCTTGAACAATGCAATGGAGAAGTATGACAAGCATCACCGCTACACGGGCACAGAGGTCACACGTGTTTGCACTGTAACCACTGGCTAGGAGAGTGGCTGTAAAATAGCCTTTATAACATGTATGAACAAGCTTCACAATAGTTCTAAGATTTACTCATAGCTGCTGAGTAAATAATCCAATCTAATACTGCAAAAATGTGTTCAACTGGCGGAAGAACTACTTTGGCAATCAGGGTCATCAACTCATCAACACACCACCTTTTGCCACAAAGTTTATAATACATCAAACTGTCAAAAGTGCTACTGTATAAGAACAACAAAGCTTGAGGTCACCAACCCTGATGTTCCACCCCCAAAACACATATTCAGATGAACTATACAAATACACTCAAACCTGTGATGAACACATATCTATGGACACTAACAGAAGCCCTGCTACTGCACTGCAATGTACATACTGACCTAGTGCACAGTAAAACCAGCTTAACACATTTACCTTATGGCAAGCACACGCACAACTTCTCGACAAGTGTGAGCCTGCATGGCGTGTGTAGAGTGGCCATGCTTTGGCTGCTACGGCCCTTAGTCACTTGTGATTCAGTAGAACTCTTCAAGTCAGGGCAGCAAGCCTCATACCTGCACACACACACGCATGCACACACACAGAAGCAGGTTGCTGCAGGAGTGGTGTTAAATGACAGGGTTTTCTTCCTCAGTGTCTTTCAGGCTATGTTCACGGTCTGCCCGTGTGTTTCTCAGAACAGGTTAAATCCTTAAATGAAGCTTTAGATCAGTTACCAGCCTGGGGATGGATAATGCAATATGTGTGCTCATGGCATACACACGCCAAGGAGCTACTCAAGAGCAGGGATACTTTGTTTGGTGAACATCTTCAGATCTCCTTGGAATGCTGTCACACCACATCCTAAACTTGTGTGTGAGATCAGGATGTGGGTAGACATGTGTGACTGTTGCTCACATTGTTTGAATGACAGGAAGGTCTCTTCCTCCCTGTACTGTTTAATCACACAGGAGCCCTTTTAACAGACTTGCAGCTGATATTTTTTTCTTATCTCAGTTGGTTAAAACTTTTCAGACTGAATGTTATTTATGTATTTCCATGTTTGTCTTCCAGCCCTCCAAAAACTGAAAAACATGAAGACATATTAAGATATTAAGCCTAACTGCTTCTGTATTTTCTGTGAGATCTGCTGCTATTTATAAAGCTGTGGCTAATAGATCAAATGCCATACCACAAGCCCAATAAATGGATACAAACTGGGTGGAGAATGTTTTATTTTTGTGTGCATGCACGAGAGAGGCAGTGAGTCTGTTTTCTGTCTATGCCTGCAAACATGCATGTGTTTGCGCGGCCAGAGCTGGCAGAGCAACAGACAGCGAGGAGGAGTGTCAGGTTGACTGTGGTCGGGGCTGTTTGGCTCGGTGAACTTCTGCCACATGGCTTCAGTAAAAGGTCATGGTCAAACCCACGGCTGGCTCACAAATCATCACACCCACTGCTACTCCCACACACACACGCGAGCACACATGCAAGAAACAAATGGATAGATGAAGTGAGAGACAAGACAGACTGACTGACTTCCTTTTAGGGGACAGGCAGGAAAATGACACCCACTTAAAGAGGAGGAGGGTGACAGACAGACTCACCGACTAGAGCCACACCACACACACACGCCGAGACTGTCTGAAAATCCAGCAGCCAACAAATAGGAAGACAGTGAGACAGACAGAGAGAAGGAGCGAAGACAAGAATGAACAGTTGGTAATAAATCGTGTCTAGACAGACGCTAATGAAAGCAGCCCGGCTGTGGCTGCTGCCAAACTCAAGACCTGTGAACAGTATGATTATGTGTGTAAGAGAGAGTTTTTGAGTGTGTGTGTGTGTGTGAGAGAGAGAAAAGTTTGAGCAAGCATGTGTAAATGAGTGTTTGATGAATATAACAGTTTAAACATTTTGTCATGTTCTCTTTTTACCTTCACTAACCTTTCTCTCTCTCACTCACTCTCTCACTCAAACCATGCCACACCAGCAAGCAGAGTGTGTCCCTCACAGCTGCAGACGGCATTCAGAGCCACAGCGCAGTCGGAACACTCATCTGACGTCAATCGTCCAAAATTAAACATGGCTTTGCCGTCAAAGCCTGAAACTCACTCATCAACTCCATCCCTAAAAACAGCATCTCGTACCTGAGTGCAGAAATACTGAGCACGTGAATAACAGCAGTGGGATACTTGGATACTTCTTTCACTAGTGCTACATACAGGCCAATTTTCCACTTTATCTTTTTTAAAGAATCAATCATTACAGCATATTAATTTGGTAAACATGTTCATACTCAAAAAGGGCTCAATACTCATCTGGCTGCATGGATTACAACATATCTAATCTTTTCCGGACTCCAAGATAGTGGAATCATGACTTTGTAATATCAATATGCAAGAGCTAATCTTAATACCAAGCCGACAAATAGAGAAAAAAATTATTGTGTGGATCGCACAAGCTCATTACATGCGTGCAATACTGCAGTGTAACACTGTCGTCAGAAGCACAACCCAAGTCTCTGAATGCTAAAGACTGTGTATGCTGACACCGGCTGGTAGCTGAAAAACAACAACAACATTAGAAGAAGTGGAGCAGCCATTTGGCATGCCCAAACTCGCTTTGCACACGCAATCTGAGAAATGTAGCCTGAGGCATCCCCATCATACAAGCTTAGTAAAATAAAACACTGTAGAAAAAGAAGAAAAGAAAATTTTCATTTTGTTGAGCGAGATAAGGGGTGGGACTCTGATACTGAGTCATAACAACAACAACAACACTTACTTTAACCTTCAAGGAACTCTGTATGTTGTGTGTGTGTGTGTGTGTGTAAAATGAAGAGGGAATTAGACCTTTTTATGAGGAAGGTGTGTTTAAGGCTGCAGGCATTAGCCCACGGTGCACTCCGACTGTCTGTGAGAGAGTGGTCAGGCAAGCCCTGCCAGGCCCACATACCATGCAGAGGTGCTAAACTGTACTATCGAGTTGCACAATACCATTTAAGTTAACTGTCACATACCAAAAACCCTGACTCAGGCCTCTCTAATGACACATCTGTGTGTGTGTGTATGTGTTTGCTCCAAACCACAATGATTTCATACCTAATATATATATAAAAGGCTGAAAATGGAAATGTCTAATTTGCATCCACACCAGGTGAGTTTAACAATGGGGGTGTGTTTCAAAGAAAGAGCGAGCTGAGAAAAAAGCATATGAAAGAGCAGCTGAGTGTGTCCATATAGGTTTCTCTGTGTGTCTGTATATAGTGCATGTATGTGTTTGCTAGTGGATGTGCGCTTCGGCTGCATCTTCTGCATCTGCTCACAAAGACCCCTTTATCTGATGTGCCACACGTGACCCCCACATGGTGGCTCATTCCGTCTTCACAGGACCACACACACACACACACACACACACACACACACACACACACACAGACTGTACTTGCACAATATGACAAGCACTTAATAACTTTCACCAGGAAGCTAGCATTAAACCCCATAATGTATACATACCACAACTGTCACCCCTCCTCCTCCTCCTCTGTGTCTGTATGGTGAGTCTCTTCCTATAAGCAGACTTCTTAAAGGCAAAGAATCAGTGTCTGGGCATTTAAAGGGGAGGGAGCCTGGCTGCCCTCCAGACACTGTGACCCCACACTTCCTGCACTGGGTAGGCGCCACAGCCGATGGGCATTCACACAGACACAGACACACACACACACAGATTCATCCATAATCACACCACAGACCTTGACACATAGCAAGGGCTCCCTCCCTTGCTTGTCACTATTCAGGGTGTAATATCTATCACGGTGGAAATGGCATAACAAAGAAACTGAGTCAAGCGAGGAGACAGAAAGGAGAACGGAACAAAAAAGACAGAAGCTCTGCAGAAATCTATTTCATGGTGTGGATGATGCTATATCACCATTACTAACCTGAGCCGTGAAGAGAATCTCTCCTCTCACTCTCTCACACACACTGACTGATCTACTGTATCACTTTAAATAAATCAGCTAAATGCCAGATATAAAAACAGAAAATTAAAGTGGGGGAAATGCTTGGAGTGGCTTTGATGGCTAATGACCAGCCTCTTCAGAGACTTATAAAAACTGTGCCTTGACATCAAGAGCTGCTGATGTAAGCAGGGAGTGTTGTTGTGTGTGCATTCATGTGTGTGTACTATGATCATAATGCTCCTCCGGTGTTGAAGTATTTGATACCAGCATGAAAAATGGACGACCATTATGAGCTCTGTCATGTCAAATATAAATAACCCAAAGACAGCTATAAATATTGCAATGGGGAAGTGCAGTGTTACGTGTGTGTGTCTGTGTGTGCATGTAAGAGATACAGTGTGAATATAACATGCAGTGGGAGGGACTTTTATACTGGGGCCGGATTTCTGCCATTTGCAAATCTGTCAGCGTTGCCATGGAAGTACTTTGCCAATCGGGTTGTAATCATCGCTGTAATCCTCTTCCATAGGAATTCAAGTGCAGGCTGCCTTATGAACACTTACCACACACACACACACACACACACACACACACACACACACACACACACACACACACACACATATATGCATGAACACACACACATAGTTTATGCAAATACTGCATTTGATCCTTCTACATCTTATATTGTGTGTTTATTTGAAGTGTGTGCAGCATGCATGTCTCTCTCCTTGTATTTGAAGTGAGTGCGTGTGTGCATGTGTGCATAACCATGTGTCGAAGACATGCCTGTGTGTGTGTGTGTGTGCTAATGTGTGTCCTTGACCAGCTGCACAGGGCAGAGGAAATGAGGCGAAACTCAATCTGGTCCACACCTGTCTGTCTTTCTCTCTAGAGGGAGGAGCCTAGGGTCTCAAACACATACACACACACACGCACACACACACACAAACACACCGGGTGCAGCGTTCACACTCTGTACGAGCAGATAGATTATGCATGCAGCAGCCAGCTAAGGAGCCTGGTTCTATTAATGTATGCACCGAGACAGTTTTATGTTTGTGTACGCTTCATGAGAGAGGGGGAAGGACAGAGAGAGAAACAGCAGTGATGTGTATTTGGGTTTGTACTGCATGATGGGGTGAGAGAGGAAGAGAGAGAAATTAAGAGGTATTAAAAGAGTGACACACATTTAGTATAAGAAAAAAGAGGATGACAGAGACAGGGGAGAGGGGGAGACTTATTTAGGCGAAAGCAGACAGGAGCGAGGAATGAAGTGGAGAGAGAGAAGATGAAGAGATCGGGGATGACAGCCTGAGCCACACAAGGACACAGAGAGAGAGAGAGAAAGAGAGAGAGAGAGAGAGAGAGAGAGAGAGAGAGCGAGATTGCACTGGTATGGGAGGGTTGGGGGGGGGTTACTCTGGGACGCCAGAACCCAATGACATGACACAGATGCACTGTGCTACTGTGCAGAGAGCTGAGGGGAGGAGGGTAGAGAGCGACGGAGGAGGAGAAGAAGAAGAGGGGGATGGGTGTATGAGAGCTCACAGCCTCTCTGCACTGCTTTCAGAGAGGGCAATGGCAGGCTCAATGTGGAGATGAAAGGGTGTCTTTCCATGTGTAAGGAGCCACATGTACTATGATTTCACCATTAAACAGTGTTATTACTGTACACCTGTTACGAAACGCAGCTGCAAGACTTTTAACTCAATCAAAGATATGACAGCACATTTTACATCTTCTCACTGGTCAGTTTTCGAGTTGATATTACAGATTATATTAAAGCACGTCACACAAGAATATAATCGCAATTATTGTTGCTGAATATAAATGTGACTGTCTTTACACTTGATAAAGTGTGTCATTAGGTCATAGCTTTCTGAATTGTTGCTATGCTTTACAGCACAGAACAGAAAGAGGGCACTGTGCAGGTAGAGAGTAAGCTTTTACTTGTAATAGAAGATGGGGAAGGTGTCAGAAAGCCATTTTCAGACATTGCAGGCACACAGCGTTTACCTCATTAAGGACATATTTCTCCCCTCTCATCCAACCTGTTATTGAGCAGGATGATGCTCTTCATGACCTGATCCACAGACTGAGACTCATGTACACACAGAGGAAAGCGCAGCAACGCTCCTCTTCCACCTCCGGTTAAGTATTAGTTTATCTTTTTTTATGCAGTAAAACAGAGTTATTGATGGGACAGATGATTGTGAAATGGTGGGGCAGGAAGTCCAGCAGCTGAGGATCACATCCCTTTCTCTCAGCGAAGACGAGTGCCACTGGTTAATATCTGCTCTTAAAGGGAATGAGAGATGACACTCGGATTGGTTTGATTTATGTTCTGCCCAAGTCAAAATACCAACTCTTTGCACCATGCACTGCACTTTGTGCCCAGATTATATGCTGTTTATCTAGCAAAATGGACTTGGACACACCTTAAACGCACTGGCGTGCTGGGCTTTAGACCATGCACTATAGACTGGGCAATTCAACATTCAGCTGGCATGATTTACCTTTTGGTCAGATTATTACTGTGTTCATGTGAAGACTTTAACATAGTTTCCATAGATTAATGCTTGGTTATGTGGGCCTTAAAATAATATTGCGATGGACAATGTACATCTTGAGACTTGAAATCTCTCAAGAGGCACATCATAAATACTAGGACCACATACCTATACACATTGCATATATATATATTATTATATTATATAATAAGTGGTTAAAGGCAAGTATTTAGCATAAGAACATGTGAAACTGGTAAGTTCACAAAAAAGACAACATGATATATTGTCTCATATCATGATACAATACTGATTTAATGCCCTAATATAGACTGATTTGAAATGACAAGATTGATCCTCCTCAAACTGGCTCTTTCACAGTGCTCCTGAGTTAATAAACTGATTACCTTGTGCTATGTTAATCTGACTGCATTCAATTTAAACTCCAAAGGTGATCCAGCAGGATTGGCCGTTGTGACTTTCAAGTAAAAGTGACTAAAAGCTCCAGTAAACACAAGGGAGGGACAGAGTGGCAGAAGAAACAACATTCATCAACAGGGTATAGAAAACGTAGTCTTAATGCAGTCTTAATGATAGTAAATGAAATGGTGTGACATAAAGTCAGCTCCACCATTACTCTCATTGGTTTACACTGATCATACTGACATATTACAATTTGACAATGATGTCTAAAAATGCCACATGCAACCATTTCAATGCAAAACATATTCACACATCGTAGCATATAGAAAATTATATATGCCGTCTCGTCTGCTCAATAACACATACACCCACACACACATGATCTCATTTCCAAGTTGCATGCAACGAACCTTACAGTAGAAGAATGTGCTTCCACCCACACACACAATCACTTGTATTTCTCTTCACTACAGAATGCCAAACATTACCATATATATATATGTATGCAGGCGGGCTATCAGTCTGCCAACATATAACAGTAGAGCTCTCCATACATCCATCCCTCTCCCCCATTCCTCCATCCCTCCTTTCACACCTGCCAGGCCTACAGCAAGGTCACACACCTCAATTACCCTGCGCACACACACAGACACACAAATAGTGAGAGAGGGAGTGCGATAGGGAGGGAAGATAGCAAAGGAGGGGGCGAGAGCAGATTTCACGCTACCCTGAGCACTGGCTAGCATGCACCAGTGTTTCTGACATTATTTATGATGTGAAATGTTCAGTACCTGCCCCTTCCTCTCTGCTTTATCTCCCTCTTTGTGTCTCTAGTTCAGGCGACCAGAGGCATTACTCTTTGACAAATACCTTTATCAGCACACCTTTCAGATTATGGCATCTGCTTTTATTCTGTGTGGAAACAACACACAAGAATGCAGATTTTTCTCACGCTGATTTATACAACAGCATGTATTACAACAACAAGAGAGTATACTTTGTTTTTCCATTAAAGGGAACACATTTCAGAGTGTCATGTTGAGATTGCAATATTCACAAAAAATGTCATCACAATTAGGAAGAAGAAATTACAACTCCCTGCAGCAAAATAAGGCAAGCAGCCGTTAAGAGACTTAATAATCACCAGCTTAACATCACTAATAGTCTGGATATCAGGCCACTACATCGACACTAATGTGCCTTACAAATAACACACCATGAATCCCAATGTGCCTAATAGCCATATTAATGTACTCACAGAGAATGTGATCCTCCCATTAGAGCTTTTTGTATCTGCAGGCAGACTGCTGTTCACCCATGCAGCCACGGGAGGCAGCCAGCTGTGTTTACACTATGGGCTAATACAGCTGCCATATGGCAACTGAGTACAGGACACACATGCACACACAGCTCCTGGAAACTGCAAACACACTGCCCAAATAGCACACAGTGCACACTCAGCCCCGTGTTTAAAGCTGCAGTTTGATTGGAAACTCTGAAGAGTTGGTCTGAGCCTTAGTGAGAGAACAGAGAGATTTCTGAGAGAATATTTTGTAGCAGTGGTCCGTGGGAGGGTGGAGGACTCCAGTTTGGGCTGTAACACTCATTAGAGCCACAACACTGCTCCAATATATTAAAACCACCTATACACGTCGGCCTATGGCCATTAGCTGATGAGTGTAGGAGTTTTTAATGTCTTGGCTGTCTCTTATTTAAGGCTTCTCAACTCCCAAAGCCACTTGAAAGGACAGACTCAGGAATACATTTAGCATCGTAGTTTTTTCTTTTCGCACATTTCCTGTTTTTTGCTGAATGAAAACAAAAGAAAGGAGGAGGCTGAAGATGAAGTGTTGACCATCTGACAGACAGGAGATCGTGTACACACACTGTGAAGCTTGTAATTGTATACATCAGTGATAGAAATCCTGTGGGAGAGAGTCAGGCTGTCTCATGACCTCCTCCATCACCCTGCCCCACCCAACCCTCACACACACACACGCACACACGCACACACACACACACACACACACACACACAGACAAATACAGTTACACACACAATCTATAGAGTATCGTATCAGTGCAGTACAGTATAGGCAGCCTCCAGACATCTAACACCAGTCAAACAAAGGAAACAGAGAAAATCAATTACAACACCAACACTGACCCCCACCAAACACACACACATATAGTTCTCCCCTCTCTGATCTTTGTAATCAAAGCCATCTGATCATACTATGTGTGTGTGTGAGAGAGAGAGAAAGAGAGAGCAAATCACAGAGTGAGAATGAAAGAGAGAGAGAGAGAGAGAAAGATGTCAAAATGGTTAAGGATTTGGAACAGATGTATTTTCTAGGTTTTAACTGGTATACAGTTAAGAGGACAAAGGGGACAGGATAAAAGAAAGAGGGATGAAAGACAGGAAAAGGAGCAGACAGAAAGGAGAGAATGCTGTGAACTGATACGGAAGATATAGGAGAGAGAGAGCGAGAGGCAGGGTGCAGACAGACAGAGTGGGGATGGAGGGCTTGACTCCTTGAGACAGATCATGTTTCCGGGTTGGGGGCACACACACACACACACACACACAGACCCATAAAGGTCACGGTGCACCCACTGCCCCTCCAGACACACTCATACAGAGACACAGAAATCCTTGTAAACTCTCTGAGACAGACACAGTTTTGATTTCTCACACTCTGTTTTATACACACACCTGCCATTTCTACTTTAGTGCAACCGGCTCAATTGCACTCATGAAATAATGTCCACACACACACACACTCACACACACAAACACACACACACCCACACACACAAATATGTTAAAACACTCTCAAAAGAAAATGGAGAACGATAATAAAGTACCAAGTTAAGAAGATTCAACTGCGTGGCTCAGCTGTGACTCGTGGCTCACGCATTAAGAAGAAGTGGAGCGAGAGATATTGTAGGACACACATGCGTAACACATAACCAGCACTGTTATCACAGAACTTACACAATTGAGAGGGGTCAAGGTTCACTGTGGAACTGGGTTAGAGAGACAGGTGATTATAACATGAGGCCAGAGCAGGAAAGAGAGAAAGAAAGGGGGGAAGAAAGCAGAGCCAAGAGGAGAAAGAGAATGAACCTGAATAGAAGAGGGGTAGAAAAGGGAGGAAGAGGAGGTAAAGGATGGTGAAAAAGAGATAGGAAAATGGTGGACTTAAACAAAAGTGGAAGAGAGAAGAAATGAGGAAAGAAGAGGAGGATTAGAAAGAGAATCCTAACAATAAATCGGTCAATTACTATTATAAGACAATAGTGGCCTATCAGAGATATAGCATACTTTGTCCAATATGCAACGATATGAAAGCCTTTTTAGAGATTACAATGTGGGAAAATATGGTTGGGGTAATCTAAAATGTCATTCTAAACACAAAAGTTAAATGCTAAACTTATGTATATGTGTATATCGGCCAATACATCATTATTTGTTTTGTTTTTTCTCAATCCCTAATATTGATATCAGCATTGGCCCCAAAAATCAAGGCCCCCCTCCTAGTTAATTACAACTGTCAGAATCTCCAGACACACACACACACACACACACACACACACACACACACACACACACACACACACACACACACACACACTCACTATGACATATGGATGACCCCACAATGACCTCAATTGATTCAGCTGATTGACTTACAGTAATTAACCCGATTATGTTTTGCAGGAGATGGAGGGTTAATAAAAGGAGAAGAGGAGGAAGATGACTGTGCGCGTGTGTGTGTGTGTGTGTGTGTGTGTGTGTGTGTTTTCTGAGAGTAGATGGTTTAGTGTGTTTACGTTTGGCGTGTTTCGTTAAGCAACTTCGACATATATACTAACCTGATTATTGCAGTCAGGTGGACAGTTTAACCTGTGTGTATTGCTGCTTTATCACTCGAACACAAATATTGTATGATTCAGGAAGTATAGACACTAGAAGGACTCCTAACATAGCCTGGAAAAAAGAGACTCCCATTAAGTCATTAAAACTGGAGAGACCTGTGAGACAGGGCAGGACTCAACACCTTTTCGGTCTTTCATCATTAACCACAGAAGCCATAGAAATACTTGAAAGCAAAACCAGCTCCCCCACAGAGTGTGTAAAAGAGACTCAAAAATATCAAGGCATACGCATTCAAGAGCAAAAACCTAATATGCATCTTCTTTTTAGAGTGGTCCCTAGCATACATACACTCAGCTTCACACACATATTCTCTGAACCCAAGTATGGAAACAGCATCCCATGCACAGAAACTGGACACAGCCACGTCACTTGATGAGAAACACCACAAATAAACAAACACAGAGAAAAACAAAAAGGAGAAATGGAGGTGAACGTGTGTTCAGAAATAGAAAGGAGGACACAATGTGCAGTTAAGCAAAATCAAACACCCAACAGGTTTCAACTCAAAAACTCAACACTCTTTCAAGCGTTAAGGCCCTCTCAACATGTGTCTTTCTTCGACCCCTTTCATCATGAGCTATAAAGAAGTCTGCATCCTTCATTACAGAGCAAGCAGACTTTAACAATCTGCAACCCATGACACACATTATGCAAGAGACGCTATAAACATACACATTTCCACTGTTGACCTTTGCCAAGGAGTGATAAAAATCAGCCAAGCAATGAGGGCTGCACACACACACGCACGCACACACACACCTGTTCCAGTCATTCACAAGCTCTGTGGTACAGAGGCCAACACAAGTCTCACAATCTGCGTGTTCAGGTGCTTGTGTGTGTGTGTGTGTGAAGTGTGTTTCTCTGTGTTACAATTTTTGACTTCACTCAGCCTGCCAATCCCCTGTCTATCCCCCGTAGGAGTGACACGGCCTTCTCCCGACTGAGACAACTGGAAGCCATTACCTTAAGTCAACAAACCCCAGCCTGTCTCCATCACACAAAGAAGCCATGTGCACATTCAGCATATTACCTATGCCAAAGGCCCTGCGTGTGTGTGGGTGCATTCAAAATGCCTCAGCATGGCTATTTTTCTTTCACTTTCCCAGATATCTCCTCATGCCGAGACCTTTTTCTTTCTTCTCTCTCTTGTGCATCTCTCTGTCAGCGGCTCAGATCCAGACCAACTTGAATAAATAAGGAAGTCAGGCTCTAGCACGTGGATCTGACCTTCCACCAGACTGCCTAGGCTCTCTGTCTCTGTCTTTCATCACGTCTGTGTCGCTCTCTTTGTCTTGCTCTCTGCTAATCATATACAGCTACCTACTCAGGCTAGTTTCTCTGGTGGATATTAGCTCCAAGGCCAAAGCTAATCTGCCTGAGCCCTATGACCCTGCATAATAGAATTAACAACCTAAGCCTTATCCCTCTGTGCATTAACCAACCTTGCTTTTGAATATAAAATTAGTGTGGTCATAGATAAAGTCTTAGACCAGAACATTTAGCTACAAAATAAAATGCAATTACTGTACTGGTTGTATGCCTGCCTGTCTGTATTTGTATGTATGTATGTATGTATGTATGTATGTATGTATGTATGTATGTATGTATGTATGTACAGTACAGTACAGTATGCAGTCCAGAAGTATATGTTTAGCAACAATCTTAAAGAGACTGGAACAAATTCTGGAAAATTTGCTCTCTGTCGTGCAAAATGACTGCTGTTTACATTTGCACCAATGTATATGCTGTCTTCAATACACCACATTGCACCTTGGAATTATTTTGGAGACAACACAAGGCAAGCTGGTACCACCCACGATATATACGGTGCACAGTAAACTAATGCTTGTTACCTTCCAATCCAAATAAACACTGGGGGTCTGTGTAATGTTGCTTTAGCACAACCACCAACACAAATCCAAAATACATCACTTAAACTCAGCAGCATATTATAGACGATTTTTACTTCAAACACAGCGGTATCTTGCAAATCTGAATATAGATGCATGTCTGTTTCTGTACTAATCTGGTAATACGTGATGCTGTACAACAGTCTGTACAACCATTTTCCTGAAGCTTAGGTTTACTGGTGAACATCCATTTACATGAATATAGCACTGATGTGTTCAGAGCAAGGTAGGCTCAGACTCTGATGGAAAACCTACTAGAGGTTGACTGCTAGTGGATTTTTAATGGCCATAACATATATATA